>JBBJLS010000028.1:5454426-5465264 GCA_037577275.1 Bryconaethiops microstoma | reverse complement strand
AAAGCTGTCATCAGAGCAATAGGTGATGTTTTCAATATCAATCTACAATGTAGCCAATAATAAAAACAAAGGAAATCGTTGAATGAGAAGGTGTGTCTAAACTTTTGACTGGTACTGTATATGAACACTATTCCAGCCCAGAAAGCGCAGCTCACCCTGCAGCTTGCGTCGGTGGAAGCGTGGCGAGCCCAGCAGGTTGTTCTTAAACGAGTTCAGGCGTGTCCTCCAGTGGGCGGAGCTGCTGCCGGCCATGCCTCCGCCCCCTCCGCCAGGGCTGGAGGGCGGGGTTAGGGACATGGAGCCGCCGGCCACTCCGCTGCCGCCCCCTTCGGCTCGGGAGGAGGAAGATGAGGAGGAGGAGGAGGGCGGGGTGGGAGAGGGGTGCTGGGGGTGGTGCACGGGGGTCCCGAGGGGGGTGGGGAGCGGGGAGCCCTGCGGGGTGACCTGCGACACATGGGCAGAGTTAGGATAGACGGTCTTAGTGACGGACTTGAGGACAGAGGAGGGAGCGGGGAAGAAGAAGAAGCGAGGCATGGGGGAGAGGAGTGGGGACGGGGAGGGGGAGGGGGAGGGGGGCGTCTGCAGGGGGAGGGACTTCATGGACTGCAGGTGAGGGCGCTCGGACGCCGCCTTGGACGGCAGCGTCTGGGTTTTTTGGTCGGCCGCACGGGGGGCCGCCCGGGGTGTGGTGACGGCACTTCCCGCCTTAGGGTCTTTAGACTGGGTGGTGGAAGCAGACGTGACCTCTGATTGGCTGAACGTGAAAACGGGACTCTGACGAGGCGGGAGAGAGAAAGGACAGAGAGGGATGGAGAAAGACAGAAGAAAGGATGGAGGGATGGGAAGAGAGAGCAATGGTGATGAGAGTTAATGAAAAGCTATGGCTCATGATTAGCAAAGAACAGAGTTAAACTGAGCATGGAACTGAGTTAGGAAAAATGGCACACAATTCTGAACAGACCAAGAACACACAAGTCTCTGAACTCTAGTGGGAACGTGTTCAAGCGACGGTTTCACGAAATATCACTTTTTCTCAGTTTTGCCCAAAATGTGCTCAACCAGTCAAGACCAGTTTGGGGGAGGGATTAGTACTGGTGGTTTAATGGTAACCATAATGATAGCGACAAAATTATATTATTATATCTTGTAAATGGTCAAGCACACAGTTCTGTCCAATTACAGCCACTGATTGGTGATATAAGAGGTTACTGACTAGTGGCGCTACAAGAAAGACGAAAATTAGGGGCAGATAATGCTAAGCAATTGCATGTTTGATTTCAGCTGTCACTCAAGCACCAGTCCCTCAATTTTGCAGACACTTTGCATCTTCATTCTCTAAAGAAGTGTCATTTTAACATCAGTTAGCTGGAACTAAGCCTGTACTGTAGTGTGTGGCAGTTCTGGCCTGGTATAAACTGTTAAAGTACCTTAACTACAAGTTTGATTCCACTAACGTCTTCAGTATCCAGTTCTAAACAACATAAAGAGTCCAAACATCAGAGCTTATACAGTTTTTCACTGGAGCTATGAGGCTAATGTACAGTAGCGCCGTAGGCACCTGCGAAAATACTATTGTTTACACAAGCAGTGTGTTTTCTTCCACATTAACTTGACTAAATATACTAAATACAACCAAAAAGAATACATGTAAATAACATTCTACAGCAAATAGTGATTTTATGTTCAGTATATCAGAAAATTCAGCTGTTTTACCCCTTAATCAGCCTTAATCTGTGTACTTTGTCCCTTAATTCCCCTTAATTAAGGTCAAAATTAAGGTAATGTTAAAGGGTCAAATTAAGGCGTTTGGTTTTGTAGTGTTAATTATCACACACTGAGAAAAACGACTTTAAAGAAGTTGAAAAGGTGCCTAAGACTTTTGCACAGCACTGTAGAAAAGAGATAGTGGAGGTCTACACCACACCAACTAGTATCAATTAAACCCAGGCTGAAATCATTACACACTTCAGCAAGTACCTGGACCTCCTTATGCGGTTTCCGACACTGTATGACAGTCGTGTATAACTTGGTTTCAACATGGCTCATTCAGCTACAACATACTTTAGTCCACGTTTACAGACAACAGCATAGTCATACAGAGTCAGAAACTGCACAGTCAAGTCTGGGACAGACTACAGAACCTGCTGGAAGCCCTTTTATCTATTTAAATCTGTTACAGTGCATTAATGTCCATAGAGGTCTTCATGTGACATGTTTTATCCACGTCTTCCCCCACAGGATCGTCTGGTTTATGAGGAAATTCAGCAGTTAACAAGCGAATATTGCTCCATACAGGACACAAACAAGCTACCACTCCCACGCACTGAAACGACACGGAAGCGAGTCTGCCATTAAACCTTAACACTCTTCTGAAACAACACCAGCCACTCACACTGTAGGCAAGCAGCGTAAGCAGCATATTTAACAAAGTGCCCCAGTTTGTTCGGAGTGTTTTGGCATGGTTGCCAAACTTATGATGTCAGATTTTGCGTGCAGTGGTGTTCGCTTTATGTAATATTAATATTTTGATGCTTTAATGACATCGAAATTCAAAGGACCCAATTACATACAGAGGTACAGCAAAGCATGACATTATTAGATCCTTTTTATTTACCACAGGGTGCGATAACTCCACGCATTTTCCCCATAGAGAAGACTAATAAGAGCATGATGCCCACTGCAAAATGACAACATGACTTTAGAGGTTTATTGTTGGATGTTTTTTATCTGTTGGTCTTCAAGGAATAGTCCAGCGCAAAATCCAATACACACAATTTGCCAATTAACCAAGTTATGGCCAGTGACACATAGTTTGGTGTACAAATGTTGCTTCAAACACCAGACGTCCAAAAAACCCAAACTGCTTCCATTAAAATTTCACTTAAACCGGATCCAGATAATAATTTAGGTCCATGTGGTTTAAGATACAGTATGACTTACAGTGAGCTATAAAAAAGGCCAGTTTTCACAAACAAGTCGTCCTAAACCACATACACAAGATCTGGAAGATGTTAGAGCAGATTAAGAGAGGTTTAAATTTTTATCACGACGATTTGAGTGACTACTGATTTCTAATGTTTGTTAACAACATTAGCCTTGTAGCTTCAGTGTTAAACCAAAAAAGTAAAGTTTGGACTTCAAAGGTTGGTCTTAGTTGATCAATCTCATCCGGAGTCAGTAGAAAACTGTTAATTGTATGTTCCTGTTCCTTGAAAGGATTAATAACACAGTTTGAGGCACGGTTTGATGATTTAGAAATGCAGTTAGCAAACTGATGGGTTATAAGTTACTTGTTAGCTCATTAGCCTCCAAAGCAGAGATAAAGACAGAAAGTGTATCTGGGGTGAAAGAAATGGTGTGTAAATGTAATTTTTTAACAAACCATCCTTTTAAGCTGTTATTGTGTGGGCTGTGAGTTAATAAATACACTGAACTGTAAAGAAGGTTAGTTTCATGAGTGAATGTGCAGTGTGTGTGAGTGTGTGTGTGTGTGTGTGTGTGTATGTGTGTGTGTGTGTCTGAGTTGGCAGATCTATGGCATGAGTCATGGCTCCAAATGGGACAGTATGAGGTAGATGGAGTCTAATAAAACACAGCAATGAAATCCAGTTTAGAATTACTGCCCTTGTTATATTACAGTATGAAGTTCTGATCAAGTCCATACACGAAAGCAGGTAAAAATGCGGTGTGTGTGGAGGACAGTAACTTACTCTGGGGCTGCTGAGGGGGCTGGACGAGAGACCTGTCGAAGCTCCACTGACCGAGCGAGATCTACCAAAAAAACCCCCAAAGAAACATCAGATCAGATACTGTTAATGTCCAGGGTGTTAAAAGTAAAGTAGAGTGGACCTGTATAAACACACAGTGTGAAATTCCTTCTCAGCATTTAACCCATTCACCAAGTGAAGCACCGGGCAGCCAGGAACACAGCGTGCGGGGAGCAGTGTGTGGGGACGGTACCTCACTCAAGATTACCTCAGTGGTGCCACTGGCAGTCCTGGGACTCAAATCCACGACCTTCTGATCGCAGGGGCAACTCCCTAACCACCAGGCCACCAGCGACACCAGTTGTTTAGTCAGTTTTATTAGTGTATTACATAATAACATTTGGTTGTTTTGATATTTAGCAGAATGTGTTCATTCTGCTATTTTGGCTATTTTTGACTAAAATAGTACAAAGCATCCCATGTACATACAGTTATATTGAGCTTGGTAAACGTTTAAAAGAAATAATAAAAGGAAAATAAAAACAAAAAAAAACAACAACAACAAAAAAATTTAACACAAAAAATGCTGTGTTGAGCATAATTTACATTTACCTTATTTATATTTACTATATTTGTATTTTCAGGCTATGTACAGAAGGACGTCATAACACATGTCATACATCATGATATAATTTTGTGAAATAGTTTTTAAAGAGGGCTGAGGTGACTAAAGCCCCTTTAAACACCCCCACAGTAACCCTGAGCCGTTACAGATATCACCCTGACGGTGTATGAGTAAGGGCAAATGTCCGAATCAGTCAGTTAAACTGACTTTACCTTTCCACGGTGTGTGCGAAAGTGTGTATGATGGTGTGTGTGACGGTGTGTAGATGTATGACGGTGTGTGTGAAGGTGTGTAGTTGTATGATGGTGTGTGTGTGAAGGTGTGTATGATGGTGTGTGTGACGGTGTGTAGATGTATGATGGTGTGTGTGAAGGTGTGTAGTTGTATGATGGTGTGTGAAAGTGTGTAGATGTATGATGGTGTGTGTGAAGGTGTGTATGATGGTGTGTGTGACGGTGTGTAGATGTATGATGGTGTGTGTGAAGGTGTGTAGATGTATGATGGTGTGTGTGAAGGTTTGTTGATCTATGATGGTGTGTAGATGTATGATGGTGTGTGTGAAAGTGTGTAGCTTCATTTCACCTTTATGCTGTTTGAATTGTGTAAATATTTATATTCCTGCTGCATTTTTATTGGCTGGTCAGTAGACGTACGTCGTAGCAACACACACTGTGAGATTGCCTTTGGTCGCCGTGTTGATGGCCGTCGTTGAACCTTGTGCACAGTATGTGGGACCACCATTCATGAGCCACTACCAAAGAAATCGGCACAACTGTTTCACTATTGTCATCTGTAGTCTGAGAGCCAGCCAAACCTTGTACTATGTACACCTGGCATAATTCAGATGGATCTACAAGCTTTTGATAATGTAAAATGGTCAGAACATTTTCTTAACAGCAACAAAATACTAAATTAAAATAGAAGGACTGTTGTGATTAACTGCAGTAGTAATTAATCTATCATTTATTTGAACGATTAATTGAATAAATAGTCTTAAAGAAAAGATGGATATTAAAAGTGGACTCAATTGAACAATAACAAACTGTACAGAGATTTTCTGTTTTTGGATATTCTTCATTGGTTACTTTTACAGTTTAGCACCCATTGCTGCATTTGTTTGCACACAGCTTGTATAAAGCACTACTGATGCTCTGGAGTAACCGTACAATTGTCAAGGACTCCATGTACCAATACCAAGGGTAGCTGGAGGGAATACAGCAGCCCCACAGCATTGGGCTGTGGAGCAGTAGAACTGTTACACTTGTGTCCCAAGGTTTGCTTTTATACATCAAATGCATTAAGCTAAGGCTGTCTCAATTACTCGATTAAAAACAATTCTCTGATTTTTTTTTTTACATTCTCTGTGAGTTGGTTTAGTGATTTTAATGATTCACATTGTGTCTGCAGGTCATTATAGAGATGTGTGAGCCCTCAAGTATTGTAGTGGATTGATTTGAATTTAACTGCATTTATTTGTCCCTCAGGGGAATCATTCATAACCAGGCAAGTAGTAAAAAAGTAAAAGTAAAAAGAATTAGACATGTTCCTGCCTAGTAATAAACGGTTGCCCCAGGGACAAATAAACTTCAGTTCAGCTCAGTCCAGTCCAGTACTGGATAACAGTGGCAGTAATCTCAGTAATGCCTGTATGTTTTCTAATGACAAATTTCATGTATTTGAACCATGAGATGTTTGCTTTTATAAATTGCATGTATAATATTTCTCAAGTACTAGGTGATAGTGATAGTGCCACTTTAAACCAATCTGAGCTGCACTGAATCACTGAATGTATGGGAAAATACAAGGGACACAAACCAGAGGACACCCTGGGGTCTGAGCACTTGTATTAATGACTTTAAATTGAGTCACTGGCTCGTATCCCGGTTTGCTGACTGGGTTGGTTCCATTTAGGCAGTGCTGGTGTGTGTCTGGTATTTTAGCCACATTTGAAAAGAGAGAGATGAGCACTCAAAAAAATTTATTCGCCCATCAGTTTCCATTCCATCAAATAGAGTCATCATGCACTGTACCACCTCTAGGTAAAATTAAGTTTATTTACTAATGACTTGTTTTCAGTTTGTAAGTCAAACAGCACCCTTAGTTATTTATTTTATGTCTTTATTTATTTATTTATTGCCTGTGGCCTGTTGGGACCCTGCTTTCCGCACAGTCGCTGACCTCCACATGCTGCAGGCTCACAGGGCCCAGCATGACAGCTGCTGGATTTTTCTCAAGAGGCGGCCTCGCCTTATATTTCCCCCGCTGCCGTCAACCTTGACATCCCCCCCTTCAAAAAGCATGTGTGGATATCCATACTAATGCCGATGACATGCAGCCTTGCATGATGTGGTCCCTTTGCAAAGATCCAAAGAAGCGCCAAGTCTGCTTCTAACACAAAAAAGAACGGCCGAGAGATTAAAAAGGGCCAAAAGACAAAAAAAAGAAAAGAAAAAAGATAACGCTCTTCGCTTCAGATTGAATCAACAGCTTTAAACTGAAGCGGTCTTATAAAGTGATGGCCTGATTTAATCATCACAGGCCAGACTGGCTAATGAGGAGGGTCGACAGACTGACAGATTTGGGACTGAGCTTCAGCTCTGCTTTTGCTGCTGCAGGAAACTCACGCCATGGCCTCAATGCAGGAAAACTGAGCAGGAGCGCCGCCCCAGTGGCTGATTTCTCTTCTGCATGACGCCCTGGTGTAAACAGACAGTGCTTTCCCCCTAGTGCTGGTCAGAGACATTGTTCAAGCAGATTTAGATTTAGGGTTATTGCCCCAATAAGTATACATTTAAGCCTGAGAATTCAGAGTGTATTAGTAAAATCTGATTTCAGCATATATAAACGGTGTAAATCGGTCTAAAACCGGTGTTTGCTCTCCTACATGCTGGCCGTTTGCAGCTCTTTCACTCACCCCGTGCCCACCTGGCTTTCATTTTTGTTCTTTATGGACATTTTTAAAACCCCAGTAGTGGTTATTATGACATGTTTTTTAGATGACAATATTATTTGTTTTACGTGATGGCGGAACTCCAAACAAAGCTCAGCATGACGTCTGACACCTCGAGCATCAACACAAACTAGAGTAACTTCCATATAAGGAGTTGTTTTGCTGTATGACAACAATTTACAATTGTTTGTACTTCTGGCATGGATCTGTGCCTCTTGCGTTCTAAGGATTAAGCAGTTAAAAATAGATCAGTTGTAAAAATAGATAAATGTAATTAAATAAATTGTGTTCATTGAGCAAGGTGACTCAGTGGGTACAAGAAGGTCACAGCAAGAAGGTCCTGGGTTTGATATCTGGCTAGGGCAGCTGAGGGTCCTTACTGGTCCGTGTGGGTTTCCACCGGGAACTCCGGTTTCCTCCCACAGTCCAGGTACTACATATAGTTACGTCAGTTACGTCAGTCGGTTTTTCTGTTTAGCTTGTCTGATGTTGCTTGCTATCTTCTACATGTCTGCTTTACTGTGGAGTAAGTCACTTTGAGTTTGCTTCCTTGTTGCTACTTAGTTTAGCGTATTGCTTGAACTGCAAACTTCACAAAACTAACTCCATCTCAGCTAGAATCTTCATCATTGTTAGTGAGGAGAAGTGCCCCTCGGTAATGAAGAACATGCTGTTTTTCGTTGTTTTTTCACTGGGTTTGCTGGACATAAGGCATAAAGCTCATCTTGGAAGGGGGCTGGAGATGGGAGAGATGGACTAAAGCATCTACAGTTATTCTTTTTCAGGAGAGCACTTCACCTAAAGTGCTCCTCTCTTCTTACGAAATTACTTAAAAGCGGGGTCTGGAATGGCTAATCAGCTTTGCACCGAAATGTGGGCAGAATTTATGGAGCAAGGATCCAGGGAGTTCTCCAGAGAGCTCACTCACTGCAGCGTGTTCTCTCTCATGAGCCTCTTTGTCCTGAACAAAGTACAGACATTATTAGAGTGCGGTCACCTTGAATTCAGAGCTAGCCTTCACCGTTCTAGCTGATTTGTCATGGGTGTATATATCAACAGGCCCCTTATAGAAATATGACCAGTCCACATTAAGAAATACACAAAGGAACTGTGGCAGAATGACCTCAGAGGATTAGGCCTGTTATAATAGTAATATTGGGGTGTGATCAGAACATCCTGCCATCAGTTCTAATCAGTGGTTTAAGTGGGATTAGCTACAATAACCTAATATAGATGTAATATCCTTAAATCATTAGGTAGCAGTTACATTAGAGTGCTAACTTGCTGAAGGCATAACAATAGTGAATGAACAAGCAAATTAAAGTGTCATTTTTGTTTTGTTCAGTGAAGAGGATTTTTATCTTTTTATTTGGGTTTGGATTTCTTGCGTGAGATCCAAGTTAGAGAGGGAGAGAGAAAAGGATGGAATGACCTAAAGACCTGGAATGTCTATATTTGCTGCATTTAACATATTGGAGGAAAATAAAATAAAAAGAAATGAAAATATAGATTTGCTCAAAATTTTACAGGCCATGTTTCATGTTTAATTTAGAAATGCATTAAAATGTGCAGAAGTGTACAAGATGATCTGTATAGTATGTATACTTATTTTCACTAAACAAAAAGTCACATGACCAGGGGTGTGTAAACATTTATACTTGGAAGTATGTAAATGACATCTGTTCTGATTGGCTGTGCTGTATTCAGCTGTTTGGGCTGTGTGAAATCTGTGAACTGTTTGTAATATGGGCTGTTTGGTGTTTATGGAGTATTTGTAATAAGGGCTGTTTGGTGTGTATGGACTGTTTGGTGTGTATGGACTGTTTGTAATATGGGCTGTTTGGTGTGTATGGACTGTTTGATTTGTATGGGCTGTTTGGTGTGTGTGGACTGTTTGGTGTGTATGGACTGTTTGTAATATGGGCTGTTTGATTTGTATGGGCTGTTAGGTGTGTATGGGCTGTTTGCAAAATGGACTGTTTGTAATATGGGCTGTTTGGTGTGTATGGACTGTTTGGTGTGTATGGATTGTTTGTAATATGGGCTGTTTGGTGTGTATGGAGTGTTTGGTGTGTATGGACTGTTTGGTGTGTATGGAGTGTTTGGTGTGTATGGACTGTTTGGTGTGTGTGGACTGTTTGTAATATGGGCTGTTTGATTTGTATGGGATGTTTGGTGTGTATGGACTGTTTGTAATATGGGCTGTTTGGTGTGTATGGACTGTTTGTAATATGGGCTGTTTGGTGTGTATGGACTGTTTAGTGTGTATGGACTGTTTGTAATATGGCATGTTTGATTTGTATGGGCTGTTTGGTGTGTTTGGGCTGTTTGTAAAATGGACTGGTTGTAATATGGGCTGTTTGGTGTGTATGAGCTGTTTGGTGTGTGTGGACTGTTTGTAATATGGGCCGTTAGGTGTGTATGGGCTGTTTGTAAAATGGACTGTTTGTAATATCGTCTATTTGTTGTGTATGGGCTGTTTGGTGTGTATGGATTGTTTGGTGTGTATGGACTGTTTTTAATATGGGCTGTTTGGTGTGTATGGACTGTTTGTAATATGGGCTGTTTGTAAAATGTACTGTTTGTAATATGGACTGTTTGGTGTGCATGGACTGTTTCTAAAATTGACTGTTTAGTGTTTATGGACTGTTTGGTTTTCATGGACTGTTTGGTATGTAAGGACTGTTTGGTGTGTAAAGACTGTTTATAGTATGGATTGTTCGGTGTGTGTAGACTGTTTGCTGGGTATGGACTGTTTGTAATATGGACTGTTTGGTGTGTATGGACTGTTTGTAAAATGGACTGTATGGACTGTAAGGATGGTTTGATCTGTATGGACTGTTTGGTCTGTATGGTTTGTTGTAATATGGGCTGTTTGTAATATATATGCTGTTTGGTGTGTATGGACTGTAATATAGACTGTTTGGTGTATATGGACTGTTTGTAATATAGACTGTTTTGTGTGTATAGACAGTTTGTAATATAGACTGTTTTGTGTGTCTGGATTGTTTTTAATATAGACTGTTTGGTCTGCATGGACTGTTTGGTCTGTATGGTTTGTTTATAATATGTACTGTAAGGATGGTTTTATCTGTATGGACTGTTTGGACTGTGTGGACTCAGGAGTGAATAGAACATTTTGAAAGTTTAGCAATGTTTATATATTACACCAAACTCATTCATTTAAAAAAAGCAAAGAACACATTTCTGTGATACAGGCATTTAAATGCATGAGTGCAGTTAAACCTTCAGTTACGTAACTTGTATCTCTTATATTTTACACAAAGTTATCCACAAACTGATCTGCAGGTACTGACATCCAACTCTGGAAATCATAATTCACATATAATTTACAAGGGCAGAAATTAAACAAAGTATGGCTTTGCAAAATGCTTCCATTTTCTTAGTCTCAACACACACATATAAACGTGCACACCCACACACACACACACACACACACACACACCCACCCACACACCCACACACACACACACACACACACCCACACACACACACACACACACACACACACCCACACACACACACACACACACAC
>JBBJLS010000028.1:5427064-5444296 GCA_037577275.1 Bryconaethiops microstoma | reverse complement strand
ACTCCTTGTATCTTTAGGCACTTTGCAGCCTGTCAGTAAAACATTTGTTCACATTTCTTTCATTTAATCTCCTCAGTATGATAAAGATAAGACAGTTTGACAGGAATAAAATAGTATTTTTGCACCAACAAGGTGATTCAAGGCAAAAGTAAAGGAATGAGGGGTGGATCAAGATGATAAAGTTTAAAGAGTATCCTGAGGGTATCTTCAGTAGATTCATAACACTGAACTTTCGCATTTATCATAAAAAGGGCAGATTTAGACCAATTATGATGAGATATAAGTTAAGATATAAGATACGGTAACCGTTTGTTTATCTCACAGGTGGGAAATTTGCATCGTTGCAGCAGCAAAGTGTTCAGAACAAGAGAAGAATATAGAATCAGCAAAACCAATAGAATAAACGTTATAGAGGCTCTAAACAGCAACAACCTGCATATAGTTCTGAGCTTGTATTTGTGTATTTTGTGCCCAAGATTAACCTACTTAGAACGAAAATATGGATTTAACCTGTTATTGCAATTGTTATTGCAATTCAATAACAGGTGTGTTAGAGCAAAGAAATGACCAAACGGCTGGACTCCGGCTCTTCAGGACCGAAGCCGACCACCTCTGGCTTAAGACACGAGGTCACTTCTGTTTTCAGTCAGAGCTAACAGCACTGAGCGATTCCACTCAGCCTCTGAGAAGATATACAATCACAGAGGCTGATAAAAATCCAATCTCCCCCTTTTCCTCTCCACAGTGGTAAACACTTTGAGTTATGGGCCAGGAGAGGGGGATTAAAACATCTCCACAGTAATGTTGGGGAAGAACTCTGACCTGCAGCACAAGACCAATTCAGCTCTCAGTAAGCTGCTCGTTTCATTTCGCTCAGGCCTCGAACGGCTCCACCGACGAGCGGCGCTTCGCCCATGACCTCCTCACGGCCCACTGCCGAATCCAAAATGAGCACACGGGGCTTTTAATGCCCCTCAGCAGCTTTTATCAGGGATTCAACGGCCCCAATATGGGTCACAAATGAACAAACAGCCACAGTAAACACAGCACTTCTGTTAATGAGGCCTTGGTTCAGCAAAGGAGGCAGATAAAACAATCAGGAGAGTATCGTGAGCTGATGAGGGGACAAATTATGCAAAACTCACTGTAATTATAAAGGGTCTATGGGCTACAAAACATGTTCATGAATTTCTCTGTACAAAATCCCTCTCACATAAAGAGATTCACCAGCTTTATTCTTTACAGTTTCAGTCCTTTTCAAAATGAGCCGTTTAAGGGCTCTGGCACTTTTATGCCAATAAGCTGTTGCTGGCCACGCCCCACCCATCCCATGCTGACGCTGCGCGTGTACCACACGTGAAACAGAGGCGCTATCCAGTCCTATATGTTGGACCCGAGTCGGACCCGGAGCCAGATGAGCACGACACTTCATGAGTGACTTGGTTCTGCCTGCAGACACAGCGCTCGGAGTCTTATACTCATACAACCAGCAGACAAACATGGAGGATCTTCAACTAATCTAGTGGGTGGGGCTCGACAGCTGAGGGGCGGTTCTATGCAAATTTCGCTATTATTACATCACAATGGGGGGCCGTCCAAACGGATAGTAGAAGCAAATGATTCCTGACACCAAAATCTTTCAGTTGACTCACAGAAAATGGATGGGTGTTTTTTTCACACTTGGAGTGTTTATAGGAGCAGTAGAGACACAAATGAAAATACAAAAGGATGCAAAAAGTGAGTTTTGCATAATATGTCCCCTTTAAATATGAATGGTGTCCTCTACCAGCAGAATAATGAGCCCTGCCACACTGCAAACACCGTTCAGGAACCGTTTGAGGAACATCACAGAGTTAACTGTGCTGACCCGGCCTCCAGAATTCCCAGAATTCAGTCTGACAGAGTGTCCGTGGAACATGTTGGACAAAGTAGTCCAGTCCATGTAGGTCCCACCTCACAGCTTAAAGGATCTACTGTAACGTCTGGGTGCAGAAACCATAGCACCTTCAGAGGCCTTGTGGAGCTCATATCTTAATGGATCAGAGCTGTTCTGGTGACACGAGGGGGACATTATTGCACAGTATTAGGCAGATGGTTTTATTGTTATGCCTTACTTTTGTTAAAATTAAGCCATATTCGAAGGGTTCGAATCTCAGGGCTGGCAGTGGCACCACTGAGTGCTGTCCCCACACACTCCTCCCTAGGCACCATTGTCGGCAGCCCAGTTCTTCACTCAGGTAAATGGATTTTAATGCAGAGGATTCAAGTAATTTCCTCTAGCATCAACTTATCTCTCTCTCTCTCTCTCTCTTTATATATATATAACAGATTATCTAAACCGCATCCTGATCTGATGAACCTCTAGACATACTGGCATGTAAGAATATTAAATTAAATTCATCTACACTGCAGCAAAAACAGAGTGGTAGCAAAAGATATAACGCCAGAACGCCAGTGTGTCGTTCTTTCATAAATCAAAGCTGTACTTTAGTCCAGTCTGATCTTCTGGAGGAGCAGTTCCAGTCATCAGAGCACTCAGAAAGCTTCCCTTCACTGTTTTGTTGCATTTTTTGAGCGATTGATGTTTCTGATGTTCAAAATTTCCCATTTTCTCTGATTTTACTGTTCAACAGCACAGCCGGCTGGATTCCCATCACCTCATATCCTCACACTCCTTTACTGAAGGTCACAGCAGCTTCCACACGTTATTAGTTCAAAGTTCAAGAGATAAAAAAGAAAGTTCCCTGCAGAAATGGTGAGATAATCTCATCAGCAGGGGCTGCACAGTTGCATGTGAATGTAATCACCCCGTCGGGGCTGATACTGGACTTGTTGGGATTACAAAAGCTTGTATCTCCATTATTGCTTTTTACATATATAAACACCAATTGCTCCTTACACCATGTCAAATGTCCATGATGAACAAATAGATATAAATGGTCGAAAACCATCTTGTCACATTAACTTTACAATTTATGTTTCCTCATTCTCCTATAAAGTTTATTTTTTGGTGAAGACAGAGAGGGGCTCCGCAGATCACGATCAGAAGTGGGAGTTCATCCCACCACTGGGGGGCCGAGACTGAAAAGAGTCTTGACGCGTGTCTTATTTTTCAGATTTGCCATTTTTTGACCATCATCAACATGACAAACCCTCATCAGACATGTATCAACACTGGAGGTCCAAAGGAAATAAAATGGCTGTATTTGCTTCGGAGACTGGGAGACTGGTTCCGTTCGCCACCACTGTAATGAAGAACTAGAAAGAGAGCTTCCCAGAAAGGCCGCACACTGGGTGCTCGATTGAACTGAAACAATCATTTTCACACCAGATGGTGTTGTAAACACTGTATAAATAATGTATCTTGTTCAGTTTGTTATGTGTATGAACGAGATGATGCCTATTGGACTGACTACAAGGGGCAGCTGAACCCTGAACCTTTCAGGGGTGGGAGCAAGGATGTCCCCTCTGTAGCTTTTACATATCTTTCAGCCTGAGTAGAAGTTTCCACACCCCATGCTGCAGCCAACACAGAGAAAGATATGGCGACAGGTATGTAACTCTTTTATTTTCACATGTACTGTCGGAGGCAAATAACTGGTTGACGATGGCTGTCACTGTTTTGGCTCTGTGCTCTATCAGGTTAAACCTTAGAATTGAGCACAGAATTATGAATTAAAGCCATTTTATTTCCTATTGTCCCCCAGTGGACCTACACATGTGCTTTTATGTAATGTTAATGTTGGTAAAATAGTGGAAAGTCTGAAAAAATATGTTTTTGTTTGGGACTACTTTATTTTACAATGCCCTGCATGTGTTTTTAGACACATTTTGTGTCAGAACTATAGTAAAACAGTGTTTCAGGCATCGCACAATGTATGTATGACTATTTCATGTAATAATAACCTTTCTGTGATGGTGCTTCTAGGGTCATTAAACTCTTCAGACTTCTGGTTCCATTCACCTCCACTGTAAACAGTTCTGACTCTGTAACAGAGCATTTCACACCAAACCCAGTCTGAAAGACTTTGCTTTCATCTTAACCATTTCTAGAAATACAACAACTGTAGAATTGCAGTAAAGGCCCACGTAGTTACAAAGTAGCCCAAATTCAGTGTAAGTAAATGGACAGAGCACCGTAATCTGAACAAAATGAGTCCCATTGGGCACCCGTTTGTAATCACTGATCAGGCAAACTGGACAAGCACTTTCTGTTTTTCTGCAGAAATATTACACACTGACTGACCCAGCAAACCATGACTCGGCCTTTTTGTTTCTGAGGGTCATGCTGGTCCAGTAGTCGCTGCCATATCTGCTCTCTTCAGAAGAACAGTTCCTAAGTGATGATTCTAGTAAAACCCTTTAACTTGGACAGAACCTTTACATCATATGTTCTTTAAACCTTTGAAACTTCAACTACTAATACACATTTTTAAACAACCATCCATTAAACAGGAATCAAAAGTGGCTTCTCCCGCCAAAGCACCAAATAACCCTTTTTTGAACCATTTTTAAGAAAGTTACCAGCATCCCATATAGTGTTTTTGAGGTTCTGAACACTGATTCTTCTTCGTGATAATCTGATTTTTTGGCACTGACATGAGGCCTGTGGTTAGAGTGTTGCCCCTTTGATCAGAAGGTCATGGGTTTGAATCCCAGGACTGCCAGTGGCACCAAGGAGGTACCCTTGAGCAGGGTACTGTCCCCACACACTGCTTTACTGGGTTCTGCTTCACTGTCTGCTCGCTGCTTCAGACTCTGTGGTGTCTGAAAAATGGCCATTTTACACAGACCCAGGATTAGAATGAGCTTTAAATTATCACAAGCTCTCTTGTGCATGACCTAGTTTGCTAATAAGCAACCAAACAGCCAAATATCAGACCATTAACTGTGTCCTGGCATATGTACATACACTCCTGTGTAAGTGTCCTCAAGAAAATAATTTCAAAGATAAGGAACATTTAATCCTTGTCGTCTCAAATGAAACTGGCTACAGTACAGAGACTAATTTTATCACTGTTTAATTACTTATAGACAGGGGGGGTCCCCTGCTTATGGACTGCCCACCACGAGGATCAATATCTATTACTAAAACTAAAACAATGTTACATAGTCTTTTCAGAATCACAGTAAGACTCAGAGAACGTTATTGATCCCAGAGGAAACTGCTTACGTTACGACTGCACAGAGACACAGACACAAGAACGCAATAAAGTCAAAATAAAACTCTCCAGAAAATAATCTGTACTACATACTATCTACACAAAATGCTGTGGTCATTAAGAGAGGTGGATGCAAATACTATAGATAAATAAATCAAATTACTACTGAAGTAGTTTATTAATTAACACACAGTTTTCTTATATGTTTTGCACTTTGTCCAACTTTTTAATGATTTATTCATTAACACAGTGTTTTTTTTAGATAAGGGTTCCAGAAAAGTGTTTTGTGCAAAAATCCAGTAGTTGGGACTCTTTAAATAGACGTTTTCAGGTCTTCATAAAGGGAATGTGAGTGTGAAGAACCTTTTAAACCTTTAAAGAACCTGCATTTAACATAGGAACAAGACTTAAATTGTAAAACCGACCTAGCATGAAGGTTAATGAAACCTTTAAATGTATTTGTTTTACCCTGAGGTCCAGTTCTGACATTTGTGTGAGTCAAAAACAGGAATTAATTTTCACTCGACTCTTTTTTTTAACCTCTCGTTGTCCCTTAGAATTGAACAGGCCGCGTTTGTTGCTGTACCTTTGAAGCTGATATATGTAAAGGACCTCCGACTGGCTGCATTTAAAAAGCGTTCTAGGTTGAAACACTGTTTATAACATCAGTGTGACTCAGCTGGGCTTAAATGCTACAACCAGAATGAATGGATTTATGTCAACTGGTTGGTTTTTGTGACATCATAAAAGCAACAAATTTCGTAACCGAGTAACTTAGAATAGTGCATCAATCAAGGAATTTTTCTTGTCCAAGATAAGAGCCTTTTAGAGGAATAACTACACTTTTCATTCCACAAAAGAAGGCTTAAATTAAGGCGTTTTTATATTTCATTCCAAATCATCAGCAGTATAGTGTGAAAAAGTGAAAGTGAACCATATCCTATTGCTATCCTATATAGAAAGGTATTGTGCATATGACCGCACAACACAGCACACAGTTCGAACAGCGTGCAATTTTGTCCTCCGCATTTAACACATTCTACAAATGACAGCCAACAATGGTATCTTGGCTCAAGGGGACCTCAGTGGTGTCACTGGTGGTCCCGGGAGTCAAACCGTAGACCTTCTGATCGCAGGGGCAACTCCCTAATCACCAGGCCAGCAGCTGCCCTAACTTTTAAATAACTTTTAAATAATTTATTCTGCTCCTCTCTATTACCAACAGGAGGGCAGAATTTGCGGATAGTCCTCGTTGGAAAAACCGGGTCTGGAAAAAGTACCACAGGAAACACCATCCTTGGCAAAGATGCTTTCCACAAAGACGCCAGTTCTTTGTCAGTTACCAAAGTCTGCAAGTCTGCCACCAACACATTCAACAGCTGGAACCTGGTGGTGGTGGACACCCCTGGATGGTGCGACACAGACCTTTCTGAGGCTGAAATCGTCCAGGAAACAATCCGGTGCATCGACATGTCCTACCCCGGGCCTCACGTCTTCCTGCTGGTCATGCCGATTGGTCGCTTCACCAAGGAGGAGGTCAAAGCCGTCCAGATGATTCAGGAGGTCTTTGGGGAAGGAGCAACCAAATACATGATGATTCTGTTCACAAGAGGAGATGACCTGGAGGGTAAAGACATTGAGGACTACCTAACCAACGCCAAGGAGGAGCTCAGGAGCCTGGTGGACAAGTGCGAGAGGCGATACCACGTGTTCAGCAACAAAGAGGAGACCAGCCGCAACCAAGCACAGTCGCTACTGATAAAGATTCAACAGATGGTCCGAAACAACGGCGGGAGCTGCTACACCAACACCACATACCAGCTGCTGGAGACGTACAAGAGAAAAGAGGTCGAGATCCATAAGAAGATGAGGAGCGTTGAGAGGGAGATGCAAATGAAAGAGGCCGAGTTCCAGTGGAAGGTGGTCCTCATGCAGCAAGAGCAGCAGAGGCAGAGGCTGAAAGAGTCCCAACTGAGGGAGCAGCTCCTGGAGGGCGAAATCAAAAGAGCTCGTGAGGAAGCCAAGCTGATCGCAGCTCTGGAGGAGGTGAAAAACGAGCTGGTCCAGGAAGAACAGAAGAGAAAAGCCGCCGAAGAGGCGCAGCAGATGTTCAAGGCCCAAAAATCAGCAGAAGAGTTGGAGCAAAACAGGGTGGAGGAGTGGACAACGCACCAGCGTCGCATGGAGGAGGAGAGGCAGAGGATTGACAAGGAGCGGCTTGACATGCTGAAGGACTACAAAGAAAAAATGGCTGAGCTGGAGCATCAGGAGCAGCAGATAAAGGCCGAGAAGGAGGAGTGGATCAGGGGAAGCATCAGAGGAAATCCCTGCTGTAGTATTGCATAAATATATAATAGGGGTGTCACACAATTTAAAAAAAAATTAAGCTCTCTGATTATTAATCTAAAGTAATGGCACACAATTTTGCTGTAAACATATTTAGAAATGTAAATACATTTCGGCATATGAGTGAATGAATAATCAACATTACAGACTTTCAACATCTCTTTTGTTTAAAAACTGAAAGAAATGTGTCATTAAGAGTGTGTATTAAACAGGGAACAAGATGGATTGGTATTGGCAGTTACTCAAGGTTGTGGAAAGTGTTGGTACTGGGCATTAAAAAGTGGTATCACGCCACCTCAAAAACACACACACACACACACACACACACACACAGATTACCTTAGCATAGATTCTACACATGAGATCATTCAGTGACCCTCATGCTGTGTCCTGTGAATAGGATTTTGTCCTCAAAAGGTGATCAGCCAGAATAACTGTCTGTAGGGACACTGTGCTCTAAACAGAAAAGTGGACTCAAACCATCCATCCAAACAGATGAACAGAGACCAATGTCTACTTTTTACACTAAAGATAAAGCGTCGTTGTAATGAAGGGTTTAAATACTGAGGCAGTATATCCCGTGCATTTGTAGATGGACAGTTCTCATCACCTACCAGCTTCTCTTGTGTACTTTTGATGTCCGTACCAGGTCCCGGAAGCTGCTTTCTTTCCAACATTGCATATCTTCACTCAAATCTGCCTCCATCAGCCTCCCTGCAGCCTTTACAAAAACTACAGTAGTACACCTGCTATCGATTTAGTTTCGTATCATTTAAAATCTTGCTTTCTCACCCAAAAAGCCCTGCATTACCTTCTCTCTCTACACTTCCCCCCTCAGGTCATCTAAATGTAACCCTCTCACTGGCCCACACAACAGACTTTCCAGCCTGGGAAGCAGGTCTTTATAGCATCACGAAACGCTACTGAAACTCTACAGAACTTCCCGTCTGAATTAAAGTCTTCCCTTCTATTTCTCTCCTTCTACTGCTTGTTCTGCTTCAACCCCCTCTTGTAAATTGACAGCGGAATTGTGAGAGGCACCATTATAAATCTAACTTATCACATGAACGCGACATTCCTGCGATTCGTTCCACAACAATGAACCTTCTTTCAAAGTCTCATTGGTCTCCTCTTATTTATCCAAACTCAAAAGTATCTGGACAACCTCAGCAATTTTATACCCGACAGAGTACAGTAGGATGTTATATGCTTAATTACTTCAGGAACACATTTGCATAGAAGCAGTTCCATTTTTCCTTCCTTATTCACATTTTACCCATAATTTGTAATCCGGTTGTCACCAAGACCTTCTAGCCTCTTCAAGGAACTGTAAATGACGAAATGAAGAATAAAAGCAGTCATATTGTATTACTGATTAACAAAATAGTAAAGATGGACCCGACCTGATATATTGGTATCGGGTCCGATATAGCCGTAAATCCGTGATCGGATATCGGTCGGACAGGCCCGATCTATATAGTCCAGTTCACCGCTTGCGCTGGACCATAAACTCGACAGTTTAATACGAGATGCGTCTCCGCTCCTTATTCCACACCATGAACCTGCGGCAACTTCACTCTGAGCGAGAGAATAACATTAGCCGCTGTTTTGAACAAAATGTCGCCCGTTTGGAGATACTCTGGAAACGACGAAAAGCAAGGCGCTACTTGCAATGTGTGTAAAGCCAGCGTGCCGAGGGGTGGAAGTACGGTTGCATCGTACAACAGATGTAATGAAGCACCTGCAGAGATTTCACGACTAAGAGTAGCAGCAGTTTATTCTAGCAAACAGGAGAAAAGACACCAGGCAGCAGTTTACAGCAGACACTCGGAGACGTTTTCCAAAAACGCAACAAGTTTATAGCAGACGACCCAAAAGCGAAGAAATATCAGAGAAGACTCTTAGCTCTCCCTCAAGACCTCATTGGGGTTCTTTCAGGGCCATTTTGTGTGTTTTGTTGGCTGTTTCTGCTCTCTCCCCTCTCTCTATCTCTCAAAACACGACGAGGCTAAAGGTGGGCATCTCGTAACTCGGCCGGTCCACCTTAAATACAGAAGTGCTTAGATTACACTCTGCTCATGTTGTGTCTCCGAATTCACGTTATTTAAAATTTATTAGTTTTGCACTTTACTTTTTACACAGTTGTTGCTCCTAAAATGGACATAATACTTTAACTATTTAGATGGTTCAGCCCAGATTGTTGTGTTTTTGATATTTACAAAATTTTACAGCTGTTGCTGCTCCCTTTTTGTGAAGTGTGATATAAAGAAATTCCTTCGGAATGCCTTTAAATTCAATGTAGTGTTGTATTATTATTTTTTTGCTCTTCTAATAAGTGCTTAGTAGTTAATTTATTCTGTGATGTAACCTTACTAACAGCACAATTTCAACAAAATACTAAAATTGAAGTACAAATACAGTATTATATCTGTATCGACAGTGGTGTATTGGAACCGGATCGGAAATGGAAAAACGTGGATCAGCCCATCACTACAAAATAGACAAAGTTTTTGTTCCCCCCCCACAGACTTTATTCTTTTATTTAAAAAAAAAAAAAAGGCAGAAAAAAAATGAACAGATACTATTGACATACTCCTACCCAGATGTAGTCCAGAATAGTGATCAACAACCTAACCTGACAAGCACAAGACAAGAATTCTGATGCCCACGATAATACTAAGAACTTTAGACACCACTTAAGCCCAATCTTGGACCAACTAGGCTTAAACAGTGTTTAAAACATTGGCAATAGGCCAATTAAGCACTGGTTTCCTCAGACATGCATGAAGTCTAGGAATAAAAGAATGAGCAACATAATGAAGCTCAAGACTAGACTTAATCAGTGTGGAAAACCAACCTTAAATGAGTCACAGACTGTGGTTCTCAGAGAAGTTAAGGGACGACCTGCTGGTCTACATTTATGCTCAATCCCGCTTAAGGACGAAGCAAAAAAAATATGGACCATCAGGTGGCCCCAAGACCCAGTTTGAGAACCACTGATGTAATGCGCACACACCTCCATACAAAAACGAACCCCACGTGTTTAAGTGCTAGCACTATAATGAGGGGCAGATGACAAACTCGTCACTTAAGAATGGAGAAAATTCAGTCCGCAACAGTGGAAGTTCAACCAGGCTAACGGCACCCATGACTACATTTAAGTTACTTACACATCTTTCACCCAGCCACTTTCCTTTTCCCCCTCTTCCGCCAACTCTTTCACGAGAAGCGAAAACAGGGAAAGGTTTTAAAACTGTGGCTTACCGGCTTTAATCAGAAAATAACTAGAACGACCCAGCATGGATCATGTTATTATGCCACCCTCTACTGAGAACAAGCAAAATGCTCCAGGACATTTGCACAGGCTGAAAAGGATGGGAATGGGACAGAGGGCAGGGTTTGGAATTACAGTCTGATTTCATACCAAGACTTTTTTACACTATGGACTTATAAAATGGAAATTCAAAAAACATTACACCAATGACCGACTTGCCTTTGCTTCCCCAGCCTCACCCACGACTAACAGACATGCTGACTGGCTAATGGAAGAGCAATGAAACTGTCACAGGAGGCTCTTCTTAGGAATATCAACTTAAAAAAAAAAAAAAAAAAAACTGGGGCAGGGATGTGTTGCCGTTAACAGGATTCATGACTGCACAACTAGTCAAAGTGACCAAACATGAACTCTATTTACAGGCAAGAGGGAGGCAGTGCATGTTTGTGTGTGCATGTCTTAGAGGTACCTGATCGGTTCGCACTGGGCAGGAACTTTCTCCAAGGTTGAGGGACCAAATAATTGTGAAAGTAAAAATAAATCCATTCTGAGAGACTATTGCACTATAATAAAAAAAGTCTCCGCTTGTGTGGTCACTGTACATGAACTTTGTCCGTATAAAAAGCTGAACTCTCCATTTACCACAAGCATAAGACCAGATCTCAAAAAAAAAAAAAAAAGAATGTCACACACAACATGTACTGATCTCCCTCAAGAGTTGCCCCGGCTTCACACACCCAGACTAATACTAGAGGGCCTCTAGCGCATCCTGTACTCTGACGTCTTGGACATCTCACAGAGTTGACCCTTAAAGTCGATATCTACAGTGAAGTCCAGGTCTCTCTGTAAAGAAAAAAAACAGGGAAAAAAAGATTAACTGACCAATAATGGCTTGTTCACCAGACCAGTGGTTCTCAGACATTACTTATGGCCCATGTTTGGGTTGGAGAGAAAAAAAAATAAAAATTTTTGGGAACCACTGCACTAGATTTACAGTGAAAACAACTGAGGTGCAGTTACAGCTTTATTGGAAGGAGAACGTACATTATTCTTGACATTGGGTTTCATGCTGATGGTGCCAAAGATCTCCTCTCCTGTCTTCACCGTCAGATAGTCGTCAAGATAAAACACGGTTTGCTTCCAGTGGGTGTATGGAGACTCTGGACCTAATAAAGAAGAATAAGTTACTAGATCAGAAACTCGGCCATTGATATATACAGGAGAGGTGCTCCCCAAAGTGGGATTGATGGGGCAAGTTAACACGGCTCCTTACTCAGCTAATGGCACAAGGAATCGCACCTCAGACATATCTATCCATTACCAAATAGGAAAATGAAGAACACCCCCGAGCTGCTCAAGGGCAGGACATAAAGCGGACCCAGCAGGATCTAGACTTTTCCTAACATTGTTCAGCATGGCGCAAGACAATCTTTAGTGTTCGTTTTTTCTGTCTAGTTGCAAATTCAACAGAAGTATAAATCAACATGTTTCATGGAACTAGTTGAACAAGAAAAACACCAAAATAAAAGCATAAACAGTCACTCACTGGTGGAGAAGCCCGTCCTTTTATGGCAGCGTGTGAACTCGATGTTAAAATAGGTCACCAGGGCATGGATGTAATCGTTTCTCTTCACCTGCAGGCAAAACGGGGAGGTGAAGGACAGGTCCTCGATCTTCACTGTGTAGATGTCCACTTCCTGAGGGAGACAATCATGAGATTTTTTTTTTTTACCAAACAAAAAACCCCCCCCAAAAAAAGTTTAGGCAGGGCTAAAACAGTTTAAAAACTTAGTTGACTTAACTCGACGCCCACAGCCCCAGTGGGTTAACACCATGTAATACGACCCTGGTGATTCACATTATGTGTATAAACACCATCTACACACACTCTGTTCGGTCATTTGATAAATAAATAAACACTTAGCAAATGTGGCTCGAATAGATTCCTTCTACAAGCTAAGGAAGCAACATTAGGTATTTTCCTGTAATATACAACTTTAAATTCAGAGGAAAAAGGTTTGAATAAATTTGCAATGCTTTTTAAAAAAAATCTTGATACTGTACAGCTCTAATTACACACAAGCAAATGGGTTTTGTTCAGTTGCACAAATTATCCAACACAATACACCCAGGTCACATTCTAAAAATAAAATCCCCCAAAAATAAACAGGCATTTAAGTGACTTCAGCCAAAGACCATGTGCATGTGGGTGTGTACGAGCCCCACTCCCCCCACATCCATTTTAGCTCGCTACGATGCGCTCTGTTGACCAGTATCCCTTCGAAACAGCAAACAAGATCAGAAGAGAACAAATGACGTCAGTGTCAAATTTACATTCATATGTACTGTTTTAAACCAGACTTTTCAATACTGTGCTGAAATTACAATATTATGATCAGCGTAAATACCTTAATGAGGCAGGCGCTGCTGACGAGCTGTTTGGGGTCGACAACGTCCACCAGTGGTTCCTTAATGGCCACCTCCTTGATGCAGGACATATCAAACCCATATACGTTCTCCCACCCTGGAGGAAACACCACATTTGTGACCTTGCTGGGACAAAATAATGGCATACCAGAACAGTTCGATCAATTGAGAAAGAGAAAAGTGATGCACAAGCGGAGAACTCACAGTGGATTTTGTAATCCTTGTACTGTCTGTCCTCAATAGCTGTGATGTAAAGAGTCGCTCGGTCAGGGAAGATGAGCCCATCAGGTTTCTGTAAGTAGTGATTATTAACCAGCAACTAAATTAGACTTTCTAATCAAGTTACATCAACTGGGTTATGTGCAGAAATCATGACATCTTACGCCCTTACCAGCCACTTGTCCCGGGCATAGATGACTGTGTTGAGCATGGACTCGTAAAAGAGACAGTAGCCCATCCACTCAGAGATAATGATGTCTACGTGATCCACTGGAAGCTCCACCTCCTCCACCTTGCCCTTGATAATGGTCACGACTGGAGAAACGCAGCACAGATTAATGATCAAACATAAAACGTTACAGACTAGATGTATCTACAAATTAGGACTAATGAGGCTCTTAACATTACAACCAAAAAATAGCGGCACCTTTCCACTGGCACAAGGAACCGTGCTGTACAAATGACTTTGCATGATAAAGCGAGCTGAATCCAACACACTCAAATTCAGGGCCGAAGGGGGGGTGACAGCCAAGCTGACTGCATCACTGCTTTCTGATAACTATTGGGGGAGTTTTCTTTAAAAAAAAAAAAAAAAAACCACCTTTAACGCTGTGAGAAACGTGAAGGTGATCCAGGACATCACTAACAAGTTATCTGGGTTCGGTTTTCATCGCACGAATAAAGAATTCAGATGAAATTAAAACTATGAATTATAATAGACCACTATATCAAAAGAAGCTCTGACAAAAGTTTCCACTGGTTCGACTCCATGGACAAGGTTTTGGGACGACCGGCGACAAACTGTGTGAAGAGTTAAAAACTCAGATATACTGGAACAATGAGTGATACAACCTTCAGTACCATCACAGTACAGTTTAGGTACAGCACGGCTCATGTAGATCTGTGGAAAAATGTACTTTCCCTGGAGAGCACGTTAAGTTTAAATTACTGTGCCATGGCTACGATGTTTAAAATTAGAATAAGTGTCTTACTATTATCCAGCTTGTTGGCCTTGACGATCTTCACGGCATAGTCAGATATGCTGCTGCACTCAATCTAGGAAAACAATTAGTAATTCCTTAACTGCTTCGATAAAGTTCGAGAGTTAAGAGTACATGTTCATGAACAGAGTATTTACAGGACTGAGGACAGTCCAGAAGAGCATCATGTTCAAAAGATAGTACAATAGTACAAGTATGTACAGTTACGTTTCTGTGAATGTTTTTCATTAAACAAAGCCTCAGCTAATGTGGTCAACAAACAGGTTCTAGATAAATCATTTATTGTTCCAAAGAGACCATATACAGCTTCACACGACAGCTGGTGATTTAGATCATATGTACATTATTATTCGTACTCACGCCAATAACTTTCTTGGCACCAGCCTTGGCGGCGAACATGCACAGGATCCCCGTTCCGCTGCCCACATCCAACACAACCTTATCCTTGAACAAATGCTTGTTGTGGAACATGGAGTTTCTGTACGTGAGCGTGCGCACCTCATCCTTAAGCATCTCCTGAAATCAGACAAATAAAAAGGATGAAGGAACAGGAAATCGAGGGGTGGATCAGGAGTCTCAACCAGTTAATTCTGAACGGTGCCAAAGAAAAGGTGCCAACCTCATGAATGCCGAAGTGGGCATAGGAGTCGAAGTAGTAGTCCTTGGATGTCATGTCCTCAGCAGCAGGCTTTTCTGAGCTTTCTCCCTGGGATACCTGAAGAAACAGACAAAAACCTATATAGCTACACATAGAAACAACTTATGTATACACACACACAAACATTTACAGGCATACACAGAATAAGACATACAAAATGGAAACTTCTGGTATGGCAAACAAACACGACACCAGCGAAATCAAGAGTGGCTTAAAGGGAAACTCTAGAGACAAACCAAAGTTAAAAAAAAAAAAAAAAAAAAAAGTGTTTCCTCAGAGATCACATGAGCGATTATAAATATGCTATCTGCTGCCTGAAACATTGTTTTGAGAAGATTTGGGCCAAATATGTATTTTTTTTAAAAACTATTAGTTCATGGCAAATTGGAACATGCTGGGCTTTGTGAAGCTAAAAAGCCCTTTCAGTGTAATTCCTCTTCAGGGTTCAAGGGTTACTCCCCCATCCTGCAAGAGCCATGGAGGAGGACAGGCTGAAAAAGTGGACAAAGGCTTACACTAAGCTAACCGGCACACGTGGTGTGAAAAAGAATTGAGGCCTGGTGCAACAGCTCACCACCCCCACTACAGCATCACTGAACACAAACCAGCCCCTCTGCTGGGCTCAGGACCTGGAGCTCAACGCTCTCCAGACTTGAGAAGGTTCAGAAGAAGCTCCAGCATGGACCTCAGAACTTGAACACAGGACTCTCAGAACACACGTGGATGGGGTAACTTAACCCCATTAAATGTCCCTGCTGTTAAGGTAAATCCAACAAGGCACACTGGAACTCAATCTGTCGTCTTTCTACCACCTTAGAATAAATGTATTATTCTGCGCTGTTTTGAAATGTATGAAACACTTCATTCAGCTGTATACTAGTATATGGATGAACGGAAAGAGAGACCGAAGAAAGAACGACAAAAAGAGATGGAAAGAGAGGGAAATAAGTAGAGAAAGAAAGGAAAGGAGAAAGCAAGACAGAAACCTGAACAAAAAGGAGTAAAAACGAAGAGAAAGAAAACCCAGAGTGGGTGGTAGCACAGTTAGCCTGGCGTGCTAGCCGGGTCCATGCGGTCCCCATTCTCCTGCGCTAGCCCGGCTGCTAACAGGCCGGAGTGGTTCAGGGAGAAGGTGGAAAGCAGGATAAAGTGAGACAGATGGCCGAACGGTGTGGAAGCGGCGGGGTGTGTGGAAGTAAACGAAGTGTGAGGAGAGAGGAGAGTAGCCACGTGTTGAAAGAATGAATGGGTCGAGGGGGCGATGCTAAAATGGACGCTCCCCTCTATCTCCCGCGGATCCCGGTTCCCTGCGCAGCGGCCCGGGCGGCAGGAGGAGAGGGGGACCGGGCACAACACACACACCAGAGGCCGCTAAACGCGACACTTCAAGACGCTAGTCTTCTCCTGACCCCCTCCCCTACTTCTACAAGGCCATTTATGCCCCACAGCGCCAGCTCACCTCCATCCTGTCCGTCGTCTCCGCCATTTCACCGAGTTTACTGAGGTAGCACGCAGGAGCCAGCCTTCATCTCTCCTCCTGCTCCCGCCCACACAGACACGCGTTCTGATTGGACCGCTGTCTTTAACCCCGCCCCTAAAACGCAGTACCTCCCAATTCCTGTTGCCATTGGCTGTAAAGCCAATCGTCAGCTCTATGATTGGCTGATATTGTGTAGGCCCGCCCTTAAAACGCCCTTTAAAGCCCTGGCTCCATTGGCTATTAAGTCAGTCGTCAGATCAGGGATTGGCTGCTGTTGTGTAGGCCCGCCTCTGAACACCGCCTGTTGAAATTGACTCTAAATCTAGTTATCAACTCGGTGATTGGGCCACTTTGTGTTTCCAAATGCCACAACCGTGTGTGTCTGTCTGTGTTACATTCATATGTATGTGTATAGTGTAGATACATATGCAATATACACATGTATGTACACTATGTTGACAAAAGTATTGGGATGCCTGACCATTCCACCAATAGGGACTTTAATGACATTGCATTTAAATCCATAGACTTTAAGATAGAGTTGGTCCCCCTTTACAGCCATAACAGCTTCCACTCTTCTTGGAAGACTTTTGAGTTTCTGTGAGAATTTGTGTCCATTCATTCTGTAGCATTTATGAGGTCAGACACTGATGTTGGACGAGAAG
>JBBJLS010000028.1:5408320-5419806 GCA_037577275.1 Bryconaethiops microstoma | reverse complement strand
TCCAAAATCTTGAGGAAAGCCTTCCAAGAAGAGTGGAAGCTGTTATAGCTGCAAAGGGGGACCAACTCCATATTAAAGTCTATACGTTTGAATGCAGTGTCATTAAAGTCTCTGTTGGTGTAATGGTCAGGCGTCCCAATACTTTTGTCCATATAGTGTATGAAAGGCCTCCCTGCCTCAGTGTGGAATGATCTCTCACAGCCTTGCAGTGGCTTGTAAGGCCGCTACTGGGAAAAGAAGGGTTTCTGTTCCAGAAACGGCAGCAGATAAACGCAGCGTGAACTTCACAAGTGGAGCTCGTATCTGGCGGCTGGTATCTTCCTTCACCAAAAGGAGCCGGTTCAACTGTTTAAGATAAACCCTTTATCGAGCACTGCCCATGGGGCTCAGCGCTGAAGAATGAGTTGCATCCCTGCTTTCTGTGGTTGTGACCAGTTATCACAGATATGTTTTCTAGTGTACCTGCTGGTTAATAAACTCCAGAGAGTCACACTTTGATTTATTGTATTTAAAGTATACAGGCTTCTACCCGTATGTCATGTCCTGCGTGGTTAAGGGCGGATAACTTTTGTGTGGGAAAGACAGAGGGCCCTATTAACATTTTACTTTTTCTTTTTTTTTTTTTTTTCCAAAACAGTTGTATGCGAATGATATTGGGATAGGTAGATTATTGGTTTATTAAAAACATTATATGGAAATGAATATCTTTAAATGCGATTTCTGTTGTTGCTTTAGTGTGACCATTTTCTTTTTTTAAATGTCCTTAAACCTTTAGTTTCTGTCCATGGTCTGTAAAAGTGTGTCTGCATAAGGGCTGTTTTTTAATTGAATTATGATGAGGTTGTGGTTAAAGATTTGCATATGTGTTAGATTAATTGTTATATACTATAGATGCATGATATTAGAATCACATTAGTATGCATAATTGATTAAAATGATCAGCATGGGTTGATGCATGATGCATATTTTGTATTACAGAACAGAATGTTTAGGTGATGCTGGGATTAATGTTATGTTAATGTTTGTTTGTTTTGCTCCATTTATAACACATGCATGTTACATTTCTCTGTAATACGAATTGTAAATGTGTGCACAGTCAGGTGTGTGTATGAAAAATAGCAGATACCTGCTCAGTATTTCCACATTAGAACATCCCCTCCTGTATCTGTTCTCTATTGCAGTGAGCCCGTTCTCTCTTGCCCTACAGTCAGACGGGCTCAAGTGTCCTCTGAATGCACTTGTGCACCGGGAGAGAGGTGTGGTGTCACGGCACAGAGCGGACAGGACAGGATGTGGTTGCTCCTTACGAAGAGCGCCGTGTGTGTTCGTGTGGATTTGAGCTACACACAGCAGTAGCACGACCGCTGTGCAGAGCAGGGAGCCTCTGCTGATCATTAGTGTGATTTCGTCAGCAATCGCACTACTGTTCTTCTCGAATCTTCTTTTTATTATTCTTTTTATAGCCAAAGAAGGCACCGCTTTTCGTCAGACCCTGTCTTGAATTTTGGCAGTACACCAACGTTAAAATGTTTATTAATGTTAGTTGAATTGCGTGTGTACTAAGATTTTTGATCAGTTGTTTTTTGATCGCAATAATAACTTTTTATAGCTGAAATACGCGCTGCTTCCCGTCTGAGCCTGTATTGAATTTTGACATTATTCCAACTAAAACATTCAATAATATTCGGTGTATTGCGCATGTTGATCACAAATCTGAATACACACACAATAAGAGTTTTCTTTTTATTGTTATTCTTTTTGTTGCCAAAAAGGCACCGCTCCTTGACTGAGTCTGTATTGAATTTTGGCAAAATTCCAACACTAAAACGTTCATTAATATTCAGTGTATTGCGTGTTTGGATTTTTGGTTGGCTGATTGGGAGCTAGGTATTGATCATTTTAAAAAATTAGGTTTTTGTGGTCGGTTCACCTTTGTAATGTATAAGGAGAGAGAGAGCGGGAGGCCGAGTCACCTAGACAGTGTATATGAGAGAGAGAGTCTCAGAACGAGTATTGTGACATCATCACTATGGAGGCTGCAAAGCGGCAAAACACGAAGCAGCAGGTCCGCTTTTACCTCAGTGTTCTCTAGATCTTCAGACAGTTCGTTTATAAAAGTGAATCACAATTACTCTTAAAATAGCCTTTGTCTATTGGTGAAAAGAATCGGAATCAGAAAACTGCTCAGGAAATTGTTTATGTTCGACGGCACAGTCACACAGAGACACAAAGACAATAACAATACAAAATATAAAGTCTAAATAAGTCCAAAAACGAGCACACTGACCTTAGATATACAGTAGAATAAAAGAGTTAAATCATAACTTGGCTGCATGATTGTGTTTCAGTCCACACTGACCTTTTTGGTTTTGCATGGAGCTTCATTTTAGCTCCTGTTTCTGCAAAAAAGAATAGCATGAGCAGGTTTCAACCGATTAAAGATATTTATCTGGGTTCTTATTACTGACGCACCAACATATAAGGCACCTCCACTGGAGAAACAGAGAAGCAATAAATCTCAAGAAAAGCACACCAGCCACTTGCGGCCTTACAGAATCTGTTTCTGGCACACAGATGAGCGCGGCTCAGTCGGTGCATCTGTCATCTGCTGTCGGTTTATTCATGGAGAAGCAGTGTTAGAATAGAGACTCTACTGTTAAACCTTCCACAGACTGTGATTTCAGCAATTTCAGCATTACAGATCACACTGTGAGACACGGATCTAATAAACTTGGGTACGAAGTGTGTGTAGATGTTCGATGGGGTATGAGGGTGTGCAGATGGACGATGGTGTGTATGATGGTGTTTAGATGGATGATGGTGCGCGTGAAGGCTTGTGGAGGGACGATGGTGCGCGGGAAGGCTTGTGGAGGGACGATGGTGCGCGGGAAGGCTTGTGGAGGGGCGATGGTGTGTGGATGTTGATAAATGTTTCGTGCTCTGTTTTGACTGCCTGGTCAGGAGATGTAGGTCGTAGCAGCACACATTGTGAGATGGTCGTCCTAAATTTCTGACATTGTCAGAAAATAATCGCAGGCTGTCTTAGTTGCCGTGACGACGCCCGACTGTTTCACAATTGTCATCTTTAATCTGGGAACAGCACAAAATCTTGAAATGTAAACTTGGCATTAAATCTCACAGTGAAAAAAAGCTGACTTATGAGAGAATGAGTCATAGTGTGTTTACAGAACTAAATATAAGGTAGATTTAATGTATGTATTGGGATTCATACAAAAGTGTCAAGTGCCATATTTGAAGCTTGAATTTAGATTGTGTGGATTCAGCTTCTACTTTGATGCTGAAATTTCGCAGTAAATGTCCATAGGCAGTTATATGGAGCAGCCGGCCTGTTTTTTGTGTGTGTTCTAGCAGATTAAGTCAAAGAAAAGTATTCTTGGATTCTACTCCAGATTTTCACAGTATTGTGCTGTTGATGCGCTTTAACTCTGTGCATTTGTTTGGCAGTGATGTAGTTGTTCATGCATTACATTGACAGCATTTAGAAAACACTTTTATCCAAATCGACTTATGATATTTGTGCATCACAAATGTAGGCGAATGCAATTAGGAGTCTTGCCCAAAGACTCTTATTGATGTAGGAATCGAACCCCACTCTCCTGCTTGGAGGGCAGCAATGTTATCCACTACATCAGCACCCCTCAACCTTTTTTGCACCACAGACCAGTTTCATGTAAAACAATATTTCCACAGACCTGTATGGATACAACTGAAAACAAAATGCGTGAAAATACGAAGAAGCTACCCAAAGATGTTTGTTTTTTCTTATTTTTGCTAAAATTTTTGATGTGCCACATCACGTGACCGAGACGAGCATTTTTTTCAAAATAAAATTCTTTCAGACTCTGATCATCAATATAATATTTTTTATTTCTGTGTGGCCCCGTACCAAATGACCCTGTCCGTGACCCGGTGTTTGGGGACCTCTGCACTACACTAACCTACCACCACAAATTCTCCCTGATGGGATTTGAACCCACAGTTCTCAGCTCCAAATGCTGATGCCACTGGGCCTACAATTTTACTCTCAGATGGAATCGAACCAGCAGTTTATTTATTTATTTTATTTAAACTCTTCTTCTCAAAGAACTGTATTTAACCACTCAGCCATGAAGACGGCGGACACAGTTGAATACATGATTCAAAATGTTTTAAACAGTTTAAACCGGAATGGTTCATTTTCCAGTCTTATTCTATATTTAATGCAGCATCTCAGATATGCACAATAAACTGCACATATTATGGGATAATCCGTCCCTGGGCTTTACTCCTAAACCCCAAAAACTTTTGTGCTGCTGTTTCCTTCTTAGGAATCCTAGTATGAATGGATGCTCATCCCTGCACACCTGTGGTCTCATCACAGTGTCTGTTGTCAAAAATTAATTTGTAATTATGATTTCAAGTAACTAGAAATGTTTATCATGTGCACAGTGTTGGCTCATATTGCTCTAAGAAAGTTAGAAGTGAATAGTGCAGATTAAATGTGAATCCATATACAGACTTGGTCTAAAGTTAGTAATTAAGCTAAATCTGTCAGCCATTAATTCTTATTTGCATGTTTCATGTTGAATGCTTGCCTCTCAGGTCTAAAATTCTTGCTCATGACTGTTGCTATTGGACTCTGTTGACATAACCCAATACCTTTGCACCGCAGGTCTGAGGATTTGGGTCTATATCTCGGTCAGCAAACCAACACTCTGTACTTTACCGCACAGATATTTATTTTCTGTTACATTTTGCACACTGTGCAGATCTTTCTTTTTTTTGTAATGTTTGTAGTAATTGTTTAGTTGAGAGATTCTTTTTCTGTATATTTTTTTATCTCCTTGGTTTAGCCTATCCAAATTTCTCTTTGATTTAAATTATTTGATATTTATTGGACATTCTTATGGGTTGACTCGGGCTCATTTTACTACATATTGTACTTATATGTATCTGACAAATAATCATGAATCTTGAATAGTACATATTATGTGTATTGGGTTGTAAAGTGGGATTCCTGAGTACTGCAATGTTTTCCTATTGGTTTTAAAGGCTGTTTTCACTGTGTAGAGTTATTTTCATCCAGGTTTCAGGACTAGCTCTTAATATTCTTATACATAATATATATACATAGTAAATATACATAGTATTCCTATATTCAGTGCTATGGTATAAAACCAAAATTAAATGTTTGCCTGTTCTCGGTTTAAATGTTGAATTCCTGATTACACCATATACATATATTGTGTGCATATATATGTACACAATGTATGTAAATGCTCAAACGTATATTTATATAATATTCTGTATACTGTACCGTTCTTTTTATATTATATAGTTTCGTTTTTATGTCTTTTGTTTATGTTACCTCTAGTTTCTTCTCTTGTTCTGTACACTTTTCTGTAACAATCCAGATTTCCCACTCATGGGACTAATAAAGGGTTGTCTTATCTTTTAAAACATTGCTGAGAATGAGCTCTTTTTTTCTCCTCAGGCAAAAGCAAGGAGGCGGAGATCAAGCGCATCAACAAAGAACTGGCCAACATCCGCTCGAAGTTTAAAGGAGACAAGGCTCTGGATGGCTACAGTAAGAAGAAGTATGTGTGCAAACTGCTTTTCATCTTTCTCCTGGGCCACGACATCGACTTCGGCCACATGGAGGCAGTCAACCTGCTTAGCTCCAACAAGTACACCGAGAAACAGATTGTAAGTGGGATGTTTCTTTTCTTTTTTTTCCTTTTTGAAGGTGAAACTGCTCATGTTTCTGCTCTTTCACCTGTTTGTGTCACTGCTCTGCATTGTTGGAATGCCTGTGTATCTTTTATTGGGGTTGTATTTTAACCCTCGGAGCACAGGTGGCAGTGCAGCAAATGGTAAATTGTCATCATACGGCAAATCATCTCCTTATATGGTCCATCCGTTGATGCTCAAGGTGTTGGACGTGATGCTGAGCTTTGTTTGGTGTTCCTGTGTCACGTGAAACCAAAGTTATTTAAAAAAAATGTCTAATAATAACGGCTACTGGGGTTTTAAGAACAAAAACACCCAAATTTTAGGTTTTAGAAACAACACAGACAAAGCACAAGATCTTTGAATGCGAGCGAACTTTCAGGATAGTCTCCGCCCATAAGTGGGTGGGGAAAACCTGCAGAGGGAGGGGCTCCAGAGAGCAGCCGAGTGGCGGCGCGCCGAAAGAAAGAACAGCAAATGGCGAGTTTGTAGGAGAACAAACACCGGTTCTAGACTGTTTTACACCGTTTATATTTGTTGAAAGCAGATTTTACCAAAACACTAGTAATGTTCTAAGGCTTAATGCTTCCACACAAACTGCTCCAGTGACACTCAGTACCATGTAAACCCACCATGAGCCCTAATTATCTCCCGCTGATTTTCCACCCACTTGTACCAGGCAGTGCTCTACTCTTTTCCGGCTCCGAGGGGGAACAGAGACCCGGGGAGTCGTATGGAGCTGCAGAGTGTGCAAGTCTGAGCTAGGTGTGCTTACAGAGCTTTGAATTGCATCGTACAGGATTTATAGATGGAGACTTAGACATGGCCTGTTATGTATGTACTTTGTACCGAGCCAGAGATTTTCTCCAGAGTCTCGATTTGCTCATGTCTGTCTGAACAGCTCCCCCTTCGCATCTGTTTTCGTCAGTGATGCTAAAGAATGTCGCGATGCCATCACGTTTGGGGGAGCGCTTCCTGTGAAGTCATTGTTTCAGCACCCCTGTTTCCTCTGAGCCTGACCCAGCTCAGCTTTTCTAGCTTCTCTCAGATTAACCGAATTGGAGAAAACTGAGCCGGGAAGCCATGGAGGGGGATTCGGTCATGTATTGCAATTTTTTGTGCAGCAATTCATGTATCACCACACTAACCCCAAAATCAATTTTTTTTTCCTAAATTTACACAGTACTGTGTACAAGTCTTAGGCACCTGAAAAAATTATAATTAAAAACTGTTTAATATAGTGTAGTAGTGTTAAGTGAGTGTTAAAACACTGTTATTACAACAAATACAAACTACATAATTACAGTAAATGGGTTTTATGTACAGCAAAGTGTTCTCTTAACCTTTTCCAGTTCTCTGTCCTCATGGAAGCCCAGTATTACTTTTAGCTTCCGTAAAGTACCTGGTTTGGCTCTTTTAACTTCATTAGATTACTTAAATCCACACAATGACTGGAGACACAGAAATCTGGAACCAAGCCTGTGTTCTCCTAACCAGCTCACAAAATATCTACTACATTTTAGACCAAAAAAATGATACTGATTTCTTGTTTGTTTGCATTTATTCTAATGTTAACTCGTGTCTTTGCTGGCAGAAAGAAACACGCTGCTGAATTTAAGGTGGCGATACGTTGCAGTCCCTCTATAATCCTATAATAGAAACTATTCACACATTAGCAACACAGCATCCCGCTTAGTAAGAAGTAATTATTTTTTAACTTTTTTAGCAATATGATGCAGCAGAGATTCTGCTGCTCCCCCACTGTTTAAATCCAATGGATGGAGGAACTTTGGCTTTCAAAATTTGAACTCTTAGGAGTCGTCGGACATGAGCCGTGCTGTATGGAAGCTTTGTAGTGCAAAAGTGAAGTATTGTGGTAATATGATGAACATACAGATGCATACTGCTGAACATCCTCAGCTACGAAACAGCGGAGGAACAATAACCTTTTACTAACAGCTGACAACGAACGGTGGACATGGGTTTGAACAAGATTCCTATCAGTTCAGATACGCTGAAGCGTACTGCTGCATCAGCTGCTCATTTTATAGGCAAAGAGGCCAAACGGCATCGGAAAAATAATCATAAGATCTAATCAGGATATTTATAGAATCAAATGAAGGATGTTTATAGAATCACACACAAAAATTTGTGCGTGTGTATGTAATATATTAAGACTATGATAATATTATAATGATTGTATTACTGATGATTCCCATCCCTAGAGCACTTATACATTCACTTTGTTCCATTGGATTATCCAAAAATATAATATATAAATGGTAAACTTTTTCTTTAAATTAATTTTAAAGCAGTGAAATAGCTCCTGTCTTATAGAGAAGTCGAGCTCAGTGTCGGTTTATACTCTTACCATGAGGGAGAATAAGCTAATTCAGATTAGCGTTTGATCAACGACAGCTGGTGAGGCAGACTCAGGTGGACTTAATGAATGTTTGCTTGGCGCTCAAGTGTTTTAAGTGTGTGCAAAGCTAACAGTCCAGTTCTATTTGTCTTTTCTTTGTCTTTTGGTTTTGCCTGAGGCGGATTCTCCTTACAGGATAAGGAGTTGTAAACGATCTTGTTCAGACATGATTGTTTTTTTTTTTATTATTGGTTCATCAGTTTAAATAAGTGTGCAGGAATGTTTATATTACTCTAATTATAGGAATGCATGATATCTGATTCATATTCAAGGTTAAGAGATGACTGATAAAGGAAAAACTGATATTTGGTTACATAATTATTAGTACGTATAGCTTTGTTTTATTTCATTCTGCATTTTACAACTTATATGGAATCTTATTGTTCAGTGCTTTGTGACCTCTTTCTGTGAAAAGTTTTTTTTAAATAGGCTTTACTTACTGTTATGTCTCTATAATACACGGGGTCCTCAAGTTACGACGTTTCGAGTTTACAACGCTCACTCCCATAAAAACGTAAACAAATTGAGACGTGAGTGTTTTGGCTTATACTGTTAGCGACGTACTTACAGACTACGTAGGCGAACTACTTTGGTCCGCGCGGCGGAAAAATACGCAGTAACACGGCGTATGAGTTGCCGTCCTTTTCTTTTTTCTTAGTTGTGTTTTTATGTTCTAGATTATGATTGTACTGTGTTAGAATCGGTAATTGACTTAGGCTAGGGTGTGTTTCAACCCCCTGTACTAGATATATCTCTAATGCTCCAGTATGAACAAAATTGGATAACTGCGTTTGGCCGCGGTTTTTATATCCATGTTTCCCTATTGGTTTCCCAAAGTCCAGGTCTAAATCTGTATCTTTATGCATTATTGTAATTCAGAATTTGCTGTCTAAACGTAGATTCTGTGCCTCTGTGAAATATGTAAATGGTCTCAAAACCAGATCAAGGAAGGATATTTAGGTGACAATGACTCAATGACTTGAAACATGTGATGTGGTCACTAACATTATAACCATTGGCTGTTCCTCTTTAGTACTATGTTAAGTACAGGACTGTGCAAAAGTGTTAGACACCTGAGAAAATTATACTTAAAAGCTGGTTTCTGTTAGTGTTAAAAACACTAATATTGCAATAAATACAAATGCAGTAAATACTAGCTTTATGTACAGCAAAGTGTTTGCTTAACATTTCCAGACCTCTTTGCTCATGGAAGTCCAGTTTTACTTTTAACTCCATCAAATCGAAATAAAGTATATATTTAGGTATTTTAACTTAAAAAAATAAAAATAAAAAAATAAAAAAACATTTTTAAAAATCTGTGGCGTTTTTAAACTTCCAAAACCCGTAAATTTCATGAAACAAAGCTTCTTGTGACCTGTGAAGCCTCCACTGTTGACTTAAACACACGGAAGCTCCAAATAAGGGCGTACTTTTGTATAAGACAGTGTTTTAGCAGTGGTGCGGTTATGACGTGCAGGTTTATCAGAGTTAAGTTCTAATCAGTGCAGTTGATTTGGTAAAACTTTATTGAACGACTCTCATTCTCAGTCTTTTTGCATTGTTACTTCCTCCATAATGTAGAAACATCTCTGGATGTTTTCTGAGTCTTTTTAATTATATTTCTTCGTGCAAAAGTCTCACATTTCTGGCCTCACTCTTTTAGAGCAATTTGAGTAAATGTACTGACTGATCTTTGGAGCGTTAGAAAGAAATCAGCTTGACATTTCATACCAAATTACTCGTTTTATTGGTTTGGCGTGTGTCCAGAGACATCTAGAAGAAGAAATGCTCAATTAACATAAAGCCTAGGAAGGATCAGCAGCCAATTGAAGTCCTTTATAACTCTTCAACTGGTACAATCCACTTGAATCAGTGAAGCTATAGAAGATCCTGTTTATTAAAAAGTAGGCTTGTTTATTAGGAATATTTTGAAACTCTTGCATCAGGAGACTTTAAAAAGAATTTGAACCAAGCTATGGCTTTCAGAATAAAAACATCCTTATTTTTGCCTCTACATGTCTGAAGATTCACATTCTACAGATCTGGGCAAACATATATCCGATAATAGAGAGGCTACAGCACAGGAAATGCAGTCATTGTTATCTGGAAGCTGCTTGGGCTCAGACTGTGTGGTCTTCAGAAGCTCCACAGTAAACGAATGACTGCATTCCCATGGCTGCTAATTGGAACCTGCGCAAGCAGTCGTATCACTGGGAATTTGTTTCGCAGGCATTTAACGCTTAGCAGTGTTTGACATGCTGTTATTTCTTGATGAGAGCCAACAGGTAGTCATTTTGTACAGTATTTATATCCACCTCTCTGTTTTGTGTACATACCATAGTGTATTGAGTACAAAGCATTTCTTAGAGTGTTTTCTCGAGAGTTGTATTTTGTCTTTATATTATATTTTATATTCTTCGATTCTCTGTGTCTGAAACAAGTAATTTCCTCTGGGATCAAAAAGGTTTTCTGATTCTGATTACCCTACAGTTAATTTGTTCCAGGTCTTTTAACTTGCAAATGAAAAACCTGATACAGTGATTAGTCCTAGTACTTTCTGAGCCTTGAAAATGATTAATGACACAAGAGATTACTCATCGCCTCTATATGAAGGCTAAATCATTCCTTTGCAGATGTACAGATGTTCTCATAAGTGTCTGTCATCACACTCTCACGTAACAAATTATTAGTGTAATATCTTGAAGATGGAAGATGAGTTTGGTGATAATTCGAGAATATTATAGTATGTAACCCCATACAACGACAATTTCATGCACCAAATGTAGAATTCTGAGGTTTGATTAGTTGAAACAAAGGGAAATAGGCTAATAGTCCCATATTTAATAAAAACTGTCAAATACTGGAATAATGAGTTGTTACATTTTTATTTGCATCATGTGCTACAGTATACAGGATTACTTATGCTGTCTTTGTACTGAAACATTCTGACTGTATTCCTATTTAAATCGTATTTGCTTGACTCGCAACTCTTCAGAGTCACGGCCCAAAATGTACCTGAGACATTGTAGATGTTCATATTGTGGACTGTGAGCTGAACCCAAATGCAAATATGTTCACAAGTATACAGTACTGTGCAAAAGTCTAGGCACCTCTCACTTATATATTTTGCTTTGAAGCACCTTGTTGATGCAAAAGTACTATTTTCTGCCTCTTAAACTGTCTTATCTTTGGCATATTGAATAGATTAAATAAAAGAAATGTGAACAAATGTTTTACTGACAGGCTGCAAAGTGCCGAAAGATACAAGGAGCCTAGATAAAGGAGTTCCAACCACTCAGCATTCAGCACCACCAGTATACTGATCACCGCCTGA
>JBBJLS010000028.1:5392598-5405865 GCA_037577275.1 Bryconaethiops microstoma | reverse complement strand
GTTTAGGTTTTTGTTGGAGCCGCCTGACAGGAGGCTGTTACAATAATCAAGTCTAGAGGTAATAAAGGCGTGGACTAATTTTTCTGCATCGTGGAGACATAATGCACTTCTTAGCTTAGCAATGTTTCGTAGATGAAGGAAAGCTAATATCATTTATTTTGTTTGTAAAAAGTACTTGAAGATTTGTGAGCTTGTAAAGAGAACGCAGATTCCTCCTCTGTTCCTCCAGCCCTTGTTTGGATTTGTGAAACTCGATCATCAGCTCCTGGTTTAATTTAATGAAGAAGCTGAACCAGGTGTTTGAGATGTCTGATGAGATCTACAATGTAATACTGGGCTTCCGTGAGGAGAGTGGTTAAGCAAACCCATAGACAAACAAAATCACTATTTACTTTATTATTTATATATTTTCTTTTATTAGCCTTTGAACGTACTGCTCAAGCAAACAGGTTTTAAATATAATTTTGTCAGACTTTTGCACCGTACTGAATGTTTGCACTAAACCAGTGTGATGTTTGAGATTAAAAAAGGTGTGCTTGTCTCTTGTTCAGATTGTCTCATCAGCGTCCACCGACCTGCAGGACTACACCTATTACTTTGTCCCAGCCCCTTGGCTGTCCTGCAAGCTGCTCCGTCTCCTGCAGTGCTACCCTCCTCCTGAGGATGGCGCCGTCAAGGGTCGTCTGGTGGAGTGTCTGGAGACCATTCTTAATAAAGCCCAAGAGCCGCCCAAGTCCAAGAAGGTCCAACACTCAAACGCCAAGAACGCCATCCTATTTGAAGCCATTGCCCTCATCATTCATTATGACAGGTAAACAGAAGGTCCAACTTTTATCTACATTATTTCTTGCTACTTTATTTCTTGCTACTTTCTCCTGTAATCATTATCTACTCATATCTTTATCCATAACATAAATCATTCATCTTATTATTCCCAAACATATTCCATAATGATTATTAGTAGTGTTGATACGCACCATCACCTCTTGGTGTCTTGATGACCACATGGGTAAAGCTTTTCCAGAATATCAGTCTTTCTTTTGGATATTTAGGCCTTGTAATCATATATTATCCAGAATTTATTACATGATTGATGTTTTAGCCCTGTCACAATATGGACATGTTGGCATTATTTTTTTTTCTAGATATCATTTATGGATTTGAAGCATTTTTTGATTATGATAAAAAAATGTGTGACTGCTTTGTGTCTGTATAGTGAGCCCAATCTCTTGGTGCGGGCCTGCAACCAGCTGGGTCAGTTCCTACAGCACAGAGAGACCAACTTACGCTACCTGGCTCTGGAGAGCATGTGCACTCTGGCCAGCTCTGAGTTCTCTCATGAGGCTGTCAAAACACACATTGAGACGGTTATCAATGCTCTTAAGGTGAGTGGAGGAATTATCCTGTTTATCTGAATTTAGATTTACTTTTTCATAATGTTATTGCTGTATGGTGTCAATTTACTGTTCTCAGTTTCTTTAAATGAGTGTCAACATATATGCAAATAATAAATATCTCATTGAGACTAAAGTTTGAAAATCCCTAAGTTCCTAATAGATGATCAGGTCTGTAGCCTTGGCAACGTAAGCAATCCCAAAGATTGAGATATTTTTGTCTTTTCTAATTCTACAAATTGTACAACCCCTTGTCATGCGAAACGCTAAAACTGGGAAGGTAAAGGCTAGCACGTGCTTTCTCCAGGTTAAGTCAAACACGTTTTCTAACTCGAATTTGTGATCTCTTGATAATGGAGCACATGCTTAGACAGTGGTTTACGTGGAAGCCCCTTTTCCCTATTTTTATTTAACTTCTATTTTCTAACAGCAGTCGAATTTTGAATCTGTAAGCTTTTAAATTAGGTTCTGCCATTGCCTACACACAATACTGCCACTGTGTTAGAAACGTTCTGCTTGCGCTTGTGCTCCTGCTCAAAATGTTCTTAATGCATCAAAAATTTATTGCATGTTCTAGCTCTCTGTGGGGTCATGTTGTATTTCACAATCAGACAACTTTATTGATCCAGGAGGAAATTGCTTAAGGAAATGGTCCAAAGAAGTTTTTCAAAGATGCAGTTGGTATTGATGATGTGGAAATTAAACCAAAATTATCCAAATATGGGTGCACAGTGCCTGAGAGCAATGTTTTATTGTAGTGTTTTAATTATCCATGTTTAATTCTGTACTCTGTTATAAATCTTTCATTTATATTTGCGAGAACTTGTCAAGTGTGTCTTTAAAGTAACTAAAAACTGAAATCTATCACAAGCTGTGTTTTATGGAGCTGTATAGAGGTATTGGTTGTAGAACAACCTACTGCTCATTTCCCAATTACACCAAAACTGCAAAAATCTCATTGCATATTGTAGCCTTCTGTGATTTCAGTAATGCGGAGACCGATATAATAACAATTAGGCAATATATTGTGCACCCCTCTTGGAAATGATCATGTACAGAATAATTTAAATTGTGCTGTTACCTGACCAACTTATTCCTGACATAGTTAATGGTATTGTATTTTTCTAATCAGTTTTAACTAGTTTGGTTATTTGTTGCTTTCTTCTCTCTCTCTTTCTCACTCTCTTTCTCTCTGTTTCTCTCGCTCTTTCTCACATTCTCTCTCTTTGTTTCTCTCTCTCACTCTCTTTCTCTGTTTCTATCTCTCTCTCACACTCTCTCTCTGTTTCTATCTCTCTCTTACTCTCTCTCTCTGTTTCTCTCTCTTTCTCTCTTTTTCTCACTCTATTTCTCTCTCTCTCTGTTTCTCCCTGTTTGTTTCTTCCTCTCTCTTTCTGTTTCTCCCTCTCTCTCATGTTCGTTCTTTCTTTCTCCCTCTCTGTTTCTACCTGTCTCTCTCTCTCTCTCTCTGTTTTTCTCTCTCTCTGTCTCTCTCTCAGACTGAGAGGGACGTCAGTGTCCGTCAGAGAGCGGCCGACTTGCTCTACGCCATGTGTGACCGCAGCAACGCTAAGCAGATCGTTGCGGAGATGCTGAGTTACCTGGAGACGGCTGACTACTCCATCAGAGAGGAGATGGTTTGTAGATCCTGGTCCTCTGTCCTGCAGTCTCTCTCTTTAACCCTGTGTGTCACGCTCATGGCTCCTCTCTCTGCTGCAGGTGCTGAAGGTGGCCATCCTGGCGGAGAAGTACGCCGTGGATTACTCGTGGTACGTGGACACCATCCTGAACCTGATCCGCATCGCCGGGGACTACGTCAGCGAGGAAGTCTGGTACCGCGTCATTCAGATCGTCATCAACCGGGACGACGTTCAGGGATACGCCGCCAAGACTGTCTTTGAGGTGCAGACACACGCAGGGATCCTCTCCGTTATTTTTTTTCACAAGCAATGAAGACAGTCGTTCGTCATTATTATACACATTACAAACTACACGTTCAAAGCTGTTTTCAGATGTTTTATTTAATTTATTAAATAAATAGCTACACTACCAGTCCAATGTTTTTCTACATTTGCCTGTAACTCACTTAATATTTACTAGAAAATACACTCAGTATTCTTTGCTGACAAATGAATGTGTACGTTTACCATTTGAATATCTTTATTAGCCAGAAAATTGTATTTTTTATTCATCATTACTGACCTACAAAACCCACCTAATGTAATAATGGGTCTCCAGACAAGTGTTAGATATTTAGCTATTAAGTGCTGAACAGTTAACGAGTGGATTTAAAGTTAAAAGACGGTCTAGATTTGGATTCTGCATCACCACACAACCAATTAATAGGATGTCAGGCTGTTACGTAGTCTTTCCCTGTTAGAAAGGAAATGACATTTTCATTTCTAGCTGTTCACTTAATTTTCAAATGCTTAAGAGTAAAAATATTTATGAAATAAGTGGTGAAAACCTGTGATGTGCAAAAACGTTTGACAGATAGTAAGTATATCCTGTTATTATCTTTTTACAGTGATTTGGTCAGATTTGATTACCTGAGGCGTCAATTATATTAACTGTTTAACTGCATTCTTCATGCTAGACTGTTTTATTGGTCATTTTAGAATCTTTTACAGCTGTGTACATCATCTGAGATGCTTAATTCACCTCTGATCCTTAAACACAGGCCCTGCAGGCTCCAGCTTGTCATGAGAACATGGTGAAGGTTGGTGGTTACATCCTGGGAGAATTTGGTAACCTTATTGCTGGAGACCCTCGCTCCAGGTGAGTTGATGTTCTGTTTGTGATCGTAAGAATCAGACTACTGTTCTTAAGTTTTCTTTTTATTATTCTTCTGTTTGTTTTTTTAAACGTGTGTCCAAACACTGGTTTTATGGCAACCATGCAATCACACTTCGTATTTGCTTGTGGAAATGCATCTAGTTATTTTTTTTTTATAGCCAAAAAAGCCACTTCATCACATCTGAGCCCGTATAGAATTTTGGTAAAGTTACAACACTAAAATGTTCATTAATATTTAGTGTATTGCATATGTATTCAGATTTTTGTTTGGTTGATCAGGAGCTAAGTATTGATCATTAAAAATGTTAATTTTTGTGATTGTGTCGCCTCTAATGTATGGGGAGAGAAAGCAGTGGGGCGAGTCGAAGAGAGTTAGAGGAGGTGCCTGTTTGGTACCGTGCTGTGAGCAGACTTTATTTATTTATATTTTAAACACTTTTTGGCCATAAAACCAATTTTTGGGTGCCTCCAAACACTTGTCTTTATAGCAGCCGAACAATCACACTTCACAATTTGCACAGAAGTGGAATCTAGTCATTGACTTGCCTGTAATTGAAACACTGATACTCACATCCAATTCCCATCCACTTCTCTCTCTCTCTGTCTCGCTCTCTCTCTGTCTCTCTCTCTGTCTCGCTCTCTCTCTCTGTCTCTCTCTCTCTCTGTTTCTCTCTCGCGCTCTCTCTGTCTCTCTCTCTGTGTCTCTCTGTGTTTCTCTCTGTGTCTCTCTCTGTCTGTCTCTCTCTCTCTCTCTCTCTGTTTCTCTCTCTGTCTCTGCCTCTCTCTCTCTCTCTCTCTCTCTGTTTCTCTCTGTCTCTCTCTCTCTTTCTAGTCCGCTGGTCCAGTTTAACCTCCTGCACTCTAAGTTCCACCTGTGTTCAGTACCCACGCGTGCTCTTCTCCTGTCTGCCTATATAAAGTTCATCAATCTGTTTCCGGAGACGAAAACCACTATCCAGGAGGTGCTGCGCTGTGACAGTCAGATCAGAAACAGCGACGTCGAGCTCCAGCAGAGAGCTGTGGAGTACCTCAAACTGTCCTCCATCGCCAGCACTGACGTTCTGGTGAGAAAACAAACACACACGCTCTGGGCTGGTTAACATCTCCACGCGTATTTGTGAAGTAATTCACATAGGTTTACCGGTCTGAATTGACCTGATGGTGGCAATTCAGAAACATTTATTTGCAATATAATAATTATTTCATTTTGAAGACCTTTCAAACTCAAAATCCAAAGGTAATTTGATTTTGCCTACAGTTCAAAACTTAATTGTATATTTAGTATATGTCTAACATTTGTACCAAATTCCAAATTATTCATCACTACTGACCTACAAAAATGTAATTATAATTGTAATGTGGGTCACCAGACAATTGTTAGATATTTAAGGAGCTATTAAGAGCTGAAACAGTAACGAGTGCATTTAAAGGACAGTCTAGAATTTGTCTGTGTATGTTTAAAAGGTATAGTACATCGCATAACAATTATTTGGTAGACGCTTTTATCCAAACTAACAATATGAGGACACACTCAAGTTTCAGGACAGTGTGAGAACCAGACCAGAGCTCTAAGTGCTAAATCTTTATGTAAGAGCAATGCAAGTGCATTAGGAGAGGAAATGGTCTCTGAACAGATGAGTTTTCAGGAGGTTTCTGAAGATGGAGAGGGATTCTGCTGTTCTGATTGCCTTAGGCAGCTCATTCCACAAGTGGGGAACCAGAATGAGACCAGTCTGGACTGGGTTTACCTTGTGTGTAGGGATGGCAGAGCCAGACAATGTTCTTTGGAGGAGTGGAGGGAGCGAGTAGGAACGTAAGGCTGAATAATAGGATTAAGGCAGCTGGGTCCTGACCCAGATGTCACACTGTAGGCAAGAGTTAGGGACTTGAACTTCATTTGGGTAGCCAGTGTAGGTCAACCAGCAGTGTGGTGACATGTGTCCCTTAGGGTAGGTTAAAAACTAGCTGCTGTGAGGGTCTGGTGAAAATGTACCAAAATTATGAATTCCTAAAGAATTATCTGCTTAAATGTTCCGTGTTCAGGCCACAGTGCTGGAGGAGATGCCCCCCTTCCCTGAAAGGGAGTCCTCCATCCTGGCCAAGCTGAAAAAGAAGAAGGGTCCTGGCGCCGTGTCTGGCAACGAACTGGAGGAAGGCAAGCGAGAGGGCGGAGAGCTGAATGGAGCAGGAGAGCGGCCCGGAGACTCGGCCATTGGAGCGTCCAACGCTGTGAGATCCCACATGCGTCCACATATGCGTTTATGCACACTCATCAAGAAATTAAAGCTTGGCAGAGACCGCTCAGTGTCACATGACCATTTTGCCAGGCTTGCACTTTAGAGGGAAACGAGTCAGCACGAAAGAAACCTCCATATACGACACTTCCCTATATTAAACGGCTGGATATATAAACTTTTGCTCTGTTTTTTCATCCTGTTTATTCTCTTTTTCTCTCTGTCTCTCTCTCCCCTGCTTTTTCTTTCTTCTGTCTTTCTCTCTTGCTCTTTCTCCCTCTCTCTCACTTTCTCTCTCAATTTCTCATACTTTCTATTTCTTTCTTTTAAACTTTCTCAATTTCTCACTTTCTTGTTCCCTCTCTTATTTTCTCCCTCTCCCTCACTTCCTCTCTCCCTTCCACCCTCTCACTTTCTCTCTTTGAACTCTCACTTTACCCTTTTCTCATTTTTCTGTATCGTGCTCTCTTCTTTTTCTCTCTTCCTCTTTTCTTTTCTCTCTCTCTTTCTCTCTCTTTGCACAAACACTTCTTGGTGTTTGTGCAACCTTGTCTCCTTTATCTTACTGTGTATGTGATTGTCTTTCTTTTCTCTTGCTTTCTCTCCTTTTCTCTTTGTCTCCCTCCCTTTTCCACGTCCCTTTTTCGTGTGTGCGTGCGTGTCTATCTTTGTGTGTTTGCGTGAATGTATGTCTTTCGTCCTCAAATGTCGTTGGATGATGGCAGAGATCTGGAACCTCCCACTGAGAGCTCTGACTCCTTATTGGCTGAGGGTCCTGGTGACTCGGAGTAAGAGGCCAGTGGTTGGCTACTGTGTCAATACGCAAAAACAAATGTCCCATACAAACACAACAAACACTGACATTTAGACAGTTCTATATGCAGTTGGTATTAAAGGGCCCATGTCATGGAAAACCGAATTTTCCTTGCTTTTTAAATCAAAGTTAGTATTTAAATATACATTTTACTCCACACTCCACACAGTCTATATATGAAAATTGAGCTGCAAAGCAGCTCGTTTTCAGTTATTTGATAATGCAAAAATCCAACACTATATATATATCTCTGCCTATTCAGCCAATTGAATGCTGAAGTTATATGGAGTGTTTTTTGCTCAGACCGAGGCACAAAACAGGACAACCAATGAGAACCGTCCTAGGGCTTTAATAATCAATTATATAGTAATCAAGTAATGTAGTGTTTATTTTGCTTATTAATCAAATAATCGTACACAAGTTACAATAGCAAGCGATGCTTCTTACTATTTGAAATTTGTTGCTACAAATATGCACACATTTGTGAGTTCCTGCTGATGTGGGTTCATCAAGATTGTAAATTTGAATCGATTAATGTTTTGATCAATTAATTGATTGAATCCAAAAATCCTGATAGCCATAAATTAGAACAGAGGTTGTTCACATATACCAAAAACGATGTTGGAACATAGTCCTGAAAAAAATCGTCAAGAGTGGACCTTAATATAAAAGAATAAATTCCTGGAAAAGAGTAAGATATGGGCCCTTTAACCTTGTTATAGTTACAGTAGACTTAAGTGTGTTGCTGTAGTATTTGTGATGGTCTGTATATCTGAAATGCTGCGTATCTTTGTGCTGTGTGGTGTGTTGTGTTAAAGGTCCAGCTTTGCTGTGTATAAACTGGGCTGGGATTGGAAATGCTGGCACTAACCTCTCTGCATTCTGTTTTTTTCTCTTCCTCCACCTTCTCTTGCATCACCGCTTTGGCTGTTTGGCTGCTGCTTGTCTGTCTCTCTCTCTCTCTCTCTCTCTCTCTCTCTCTCTCTCTCTCTCTCGCTCTCTTTCTCTCTCTTTACCCTCTTTTGATTCTACAACCTCGCCTGTCTCTAAACTGAACCCCTCTCTCTCTTCCTCTCTGCGGGTTTTCTTTCATTTCTCCACACTCGTTCTCTCTCTCGTTCCTGCACTCTCAGCTCTGCTCCTCCCTCTGTGGTGTCTGAAGATCCTGCTCCTCCTCTGCCTGAGTCAGACGAACTGCTTAACAAGTAAGAGACCCACTCTGCCACTCTCTTTTCTTCGAGTTTGTTCTTGTGAAGCAGAATGGTTCATTTTTGTTATTTATTTATATTTTTTGATGTTACAGTTTTTTAAATTTTGGGCACCCCCTGGTCAAATGGCACTTTTTCCTCCTAAGAATTTAGCACCTCTTCTACATGGAACCTGAATAGGAAGTATATGCTTAATTTTATGCTGAATTTTACACATTGGAAAAAAATGAAGCATAAAATGTCATGTGCATAGGTTTTGGTGTCCTTTCAGTTAGTATAGTCAGTCAGGAAGAATCTATAATCATACACTCCAAAAGCTATCAATCTCTCTTTCTTGATTAAGGACTCTTTTTCCACTTTTCCGTGCAGAAAATTTCTAGTTTCTACTTTGTGTTCCAAAATGTCTCTAGTTTATCTACTGAAGCCTTTAAAAGTTGGCATCTTACTGCAGGTCCTTGGCAGTGATGTGGGTGTTTTGCTTTGCAATCCTCAAGAGTTTCTTGCCTTGACAGTTCTGCTTAACAGTTACAAATAGCAGTGACAGTTACAAGCAGAAGGTGTTCAGATATCTTTTAACGTCTTTTCTGTCCTTAAGAATCTCTCACGTCCTCAGAGTGTCGTTTCATTAAAAAAAAATTTTTTTTAGTTTTTGTTGTATATTAAATTCAGCAAATGAATGGTAACTGCAAAAGGTGTAGAAAGGTGTCCTGTATAGGTTTGTTGCATGTATTAACCTCTTTTTAGCTATTCGTTGGCCATTTAAACTGTTAAAATAATCTAGATTTGACCTTTTCCTTTACTTCCTCTGCTTGTTTTCACTGATGTTTCTCTCACCGTCCTTTAGGTTTGTGTGTAAGAATAATGGAGTTTTGTTTGAGAATCAGCTGCTTCAAATCGGCATTAAGTCTGAATATCGCCAGAACCTTGGTAAGTTACTGTGAATGTGTTGGAATATATTGTGTATTAATCATTATTGCACAAAGTATTTATTTTTTTTGTGCTGACAGCTTTGTGACTTTTTTGTTTTCTGAACTGTGATACTAGTGTGAATTTAAACAGTGTGCCTGTGTCTCTGTCTGACAGGGAGGATGTATCTGTTTTATGGCAATAAGACATCAGTTCAGTTCATCAGCTTCACTACCACAGTCAGCTGCCCAGGAGAACTTCAGTCTCATATCCTTTGCTGAAATACACACACCCACACTCAACTGACCATCCTCTATCTCATCATCGTCGTCTCAATATAATTCATAACCCTCAAATTTTCAGCTGATATGAATATTTGTTTTGTAACTGATCCAAATTACGATATCCAGTAATATCGGTAAATGTAATTTCATACAGTACAAACATTAAAGTCTCCAGTAGTTTTAAACAGTGCTTTAGTAGAACTGTTATTCCGTTGTTGAATATTGCTTTAAGGAATCTCTATCTTACGTTTTTCTTGTATTTATTCCCCCCCCTAAGGTCCTGTTATGTCTATGTGGCTTCATATACAAAAAACAGTTTTCAACTTTTGAATTGGAAAAATAAACAAGGGAACATTTCATGAAATAAGCCCTTTTATCGGAGAAGATTTTAAAACCACCATATCCTCATGAGTAATATGGGTACCTGTTTCTAACAGTATAAAGTAAGCCTCTTGTTAGCAGTGCATTATCAGTAATATTTCCATTTGTACTGATTTCATAGCATCAGTATCACCTTTTAATACTGGCTGAACGATATGACATTGTGTTGTGTGGCTATGTGATTCCCTGGTTTTGGTCCTTGACTGAGTCCACAGCTCAATGTTCAATTAAAGCCTGTGGACCCCCTGGTAGAGGGAGGCGCTCAAGTGCAGCAGGTCATCAACATCGAGTGTCTGACTGACTTTATTGAGGCACCACTTCTCAACATCAAGTTCAGGTATCAAGGATATAGACGCACATTGCTGAAGACTGTAATAAAAGCTGCATATTTAGTGAATGATATTTGAGTGTAAATGCTCAAAATACCAGAAAGGGTTCTCACTGCACAGTATGGACACTATCAATATTGAGATTTCACAATATTAAAGAGACCATATCTTCACTTTCCTGGGGATAAAAAGGCTTAAAATCTGTAAATATTGTTTCAAATAATAGATTTACTCCATCCATACACTCCATATATGGAAAATAAGATACAAAAACAGCCATTTTGTATCTTATTAAAATAACTCGACTTTTGCTGGATTACGTGAAGACCTCGATTCCTCAGAACATCCAATAACTCACCTGGAGCTGTGATTGGACTGGAGTTCAGAATTTTTGGGCACATTTATCTACTATTAAAAGTAAAAGCTTTTTTTCTGACATATTTACTGTTAGAACCCTATTTACTGTCTAAACATTTGAAATATTTACAACATTTTATACATTTTTAAACCAAGTTGACAGGAGCTTTAAGAAAAACAATAATCATCTTGAATGTATCTGGGGGTGTAAACACACTGTGTACTGTTTATTTTGTTATTGCACCAAAGCTTTCAGTATAAGGCAGACTTATGAAAATGATAAAACCAGAAATATAATATGCATTATTTGTCCACGTGAGTCAGAAAGGGAGTGCCTTCCCAATCGAAATACATCAATTGTGTCATCTTGAACGTCTTTCCTCCAGATCTTTACTGTCAGCAGTCCTATGTAAAAACCATATATTTCATGTAAAACTGTCCAAAATCAAGAGAGAGAGATATTGTTGCCCCTCTGTACCTTTAGACAAGATTGTATTTGTCGTTTGTGTTGAAGACCAGTCTGCTCTTATTTTATTGGCTAAACGTGATGGTGCAGCTCCACTAATTGGCATAAAGTTGAACTTTTCTCTCGCATGGATTAAAGTTTTCCGTCAACGGAGGGCACGAAAGGTTAATTGTGAGCTTGATGCAGATCTGAAGAAAACATTTTGGGGGGGAGGGGTTAGGGGTTAAACAAGCAGGGGGTAAACAAGCTTCGGCAGACAAAGTTCTGGTAAGGCTGTCTCTTTCCTTGGTTTTATTACGATTTAATTATTCTTGCTAAAAATAAAAATAAACATTATAGTTTCGGCAGTTAAATATTGACAGCTGCGGATTCGCCTACAGGCTACAAGTTTCCCAACGTTTGTTTATGATGCCAAACTTCATAGTAAGGAGAAAACAATTCCCTAGCATTTATTGCCGCATCAGTCTGAAAGCCTTTTAATGTCCCAAAACAAAGATGAGATCTGCAAAAGGGTGAATGACACGGGCTTCTTGTTGCCTGGCGTATCTAATAATAATAATAATATTAATATAATAGTAATGATAATAAAAATAGGACATAATAGGCTATTAGTAGTATATTTTACATTTTTAAAAAAGATCGGAATAGAACGTATTTATGATTGGAAGTCAGTGGTGTGTCATGAAGTCTCTCATTCACTAATAGTAGCTAAAACAGGTCGGAAAACAGTAGAGAAAACCCATTGTTTAAATAGATAAATGAGTCAAAACTCCGGAGCTCAAGATTCAGGACAGTGGCTCTGGTGTCGCGAGTGCTGGAGAGTTTATGCTCCAGTTTTGCCAGCATGGACACGCTTCTGTTAAAGGAAGGCACAGGAGTGTCGGACATCGACAATTCGGTAAAGAATAAGTGGAGATGGGCTTGGCTAAATAAAATGGGCGATAATGGCAAGCCATTTAGTTCATGGTGAAAAAAGATGAAAATGGCAGGTGTGATTTTGTGTGGTATCTCAACTCGGGGCTTAGGGGATAGTGGACAACAGCGTTAAAACTTGATGGCATGGCCGAGGAGGTATAGGCCCGCGACACGGAGCATTTGGTAAAAAAAAATCCGTCAGATTTTTCTTTTGCTTTAATCCATGCTGTCGAGGCAAATTCTGCAGCACATCATGGTCCACGCAATAAGCAGAGCTCTGCATTAAAATGAATAGAATGAAGCAGCAAGTGGATGTGTATTGTTATTTATGCTTGATCTTCTCCCTGCTTCTGCGCACATCAGGCATTCATAGCACCACAGAAGGCTGAAATGGGTTGTCTGTCCAGATGTAAACGATGGTGTTTGTTACTCATCTGTATATTTAGATGAATGGGAGATATGTACATATTGAATTTCTCAGTGCAGATGGTTTTTGCTTGTCTCAAAATAGCACAACCAGTATGGCTTTGTAGTGGGAGGGCTTCTCTAACACATTTTTTAAATCACAGATAGATCTTTGTTTAATATCCCAATAGATATAATAATTTGTGAAAACTGACGCCAGTCAGTGGAGACACATTTGTCTGATTGTTCTCATATTATGTCCTGCATTGAATCTGTGTTCATACTGAAGCCTAATTAGCACTATTTAGGCTAAATATACCATATTTAAAAGGTTAATCTTCTTGTCTATCATTTAATTTTCTGTAGCATACAGTCTGAATGTTGGGCATTCTGTATTACCCTTCACTCTTGAGTTTGTCAAACAGATTTGGTGAAGCAGTTTTTCAGGCACATATAATTTGTCCACATCATGTTTTCCTAGATCCCTAATGGTCAGAGTGGTTGAGCATATGCAGAAATGAACCAGTGTACACTATATGGACAAAATTAATTGGACACCTCACCATTCAACCAAAAGGGACTTTCAAATGACATGACATTGCATTCAAATCCATAGACTTTATTATGGAGTTGCAGCTATATCTGCTTCCACTCTTCTTGGAAGGCTTTCCACAAGATTTCTGAGTTTCTGTGGAAATTTATGTCCATTCATTCTGTAGCATTTATGAGGTCAGACACTGATGTTGGACGAGAAGGTCTGGATCACAATCTCTGTTCC
>JBBJLS010000028.1:5367959-5384668 GCA_037577275.1 Bryconaethiops microstoma | reverse complement strand
AGAGAGAGAGAGAGAGAGGGAGAGAGAGAGAGAGAGAGAGTGAGAGAGAGAGAGAGTGAGAGAGAGAGACGGTGCATTAGAATTTAGGAAACAACCTCCCTCCCCTCTCCTCCCCTCTCCTCCTCTCCTCCTCCTCCTCTCCTCCTCCTCCTCCACCTCCACCTCCACCACCTCCACCACCTCCTCCCCCCTCCCTTGTCTATCTCTCCATCTTCATCCCTCGTTCTTTTTCTTTAATGGATAGGAATTATCCTGGCACAGGATTTGGTGATCTGGGCGCAGGAACGGGATGGAGTTACGAGAGATCAGCAAAAGCAAGGTAAGGGCAGACACTTTATTATCAGTCATATTTATCATAATTTTGTCTCTCTCTCTATATATATATTAGTCATTTTATTATATTTTTTTACACCTCGTGCAAAAGCAGGAGAAGGGGAGAGGGGGGAGGCTGCAACAATGCTCCGGTGCCTATGGGTGCGAATGCATGTAGCCCTGCAATCCACTCACCACTGATTATGGGGGTCCAGGTTTATTGTCATTACTGGGAGAGGAGGAGGTGGTGGAGGAGGATGAAGAGGAGGAGGTGGAGGAGTTGTGGTGTTGGTGTTGAGGAGGAGGAGGAGGAGGAGGAGGAAAGGAGGGAGGGAGTGTCTTGGAAAATGCAAGGAATGCGATTGAGAGTTAATGCGTGATACTGGAGGTAGACTGGGACTGGGACTGAGACTGGAGAGAGAAAAGAGGGGGAGAGGGGGCTGGAAAGAGGGGGGATGGGACTCCGCTACAGCTAGCTCGGTAGCGTATTATCAGAGACAGAGAGAGAGAGAAAAAAAGAATGCACGTCTCTTTTTGTGCGTGCGTGCGTGCATATGCGTGTATATGCGTGCACGAGGATTCTCGTGCACCTCCCGTGGCCGTCTCCCGTGCACGCGAGCCGTGTGGGCTGATTTATGACACGCTGTTGTGTGCGTGTGCGTGTGCGTGTGTGTGTTGACAAAGCACTGTTTTATTTTTGCAGGCGGCCAATTAGGCTACAGCAGTGTGAAGGAGTGTGGAGAGAGAGAGTGTGTGAGTGTGGAGTGTGTATGTGTGTGTGTGTGTGTGTGTGTGTGGTGAGGAGGAAGCAGGAGGAGGAGGGTTTTTTTTTTTTTTTTTGCAATTTGCAATACTCGACTGCTTGCTACTGTATCCCAGCGTGGCTAATGCTGTGGGGCCTCACGTCTGGCCGCACAGCCCATTGTCTTGGGGAAAAAATGGATAAACGAATAAACAGACATTGCTAAATAAAAATGCTGGAAGCCTCCCCGAGAAGGTCTCGGTCCATGTGGCCCAGTTGTTGGGCACGTTTGTTTGTGCCATGCCGTTTTTGCCTTGTTAGCTTTTAGCATGCATTAACACACGTTGACTGCAGTGCAACAGCTTCTGCTTTGTGTGTGCTCTCAGCACTTTGGGCACTGTGTCACCTGGACAGGTGATTAGAGTAGAGATAAGATATGTTCTTCCAGAGCACATGTTATTTTTATTCATTATTTTGTGCTCTAAATATAATAAAAGGAGCCACATTAGGACCCACATTAGACATGCTGTATGAGGACAGGTGATGTTAAATGTTTGCATTGTTGTACTGAGCGTGAATGATGTGACTGCACAGCTTGCTTTTATTTATTATGTTTTTTTGCTCACAAAATATTAAAAAAGAACTCACGTTAGACACGCTGGATGTCTAATGTGGGTCATTTTATATTCAGGTGCTGTTAAATGTTTGCACTGTTGTACTGATTAGTGTGTGATCGATGGTTAGTTGCTCTGTAACACATCAGGACATTAAAATTCCTGGATTGGAGTGCTGGTATGTTGTCGTCGTCGTTGTTGTCTTGTTGTTGTTTTGTTGTTGTTAAAGTGTCTGCTCACATCTGCAGCATGGCTCACATTTTGCACCATAGCCTTTATTACAGCGTTTATTTATTTCTTCTTAATGATTATTTCGGGCTCTAAATATAAGAAAAGGCAAAAGGCATGCTGTATGAGGGCAGGTGTTGTTAAATGTGTGCATTGTTTTATTGAGTGTGTGTGAGTGAAGATTGCACAGGTTATTTATTTATTTATTTGTATGTATTTTTGCTCTAAATATAAAATGCTGGATGTCTAATGTGGGTCCTTTTTATATTTAGGTGCTGTTAAATGTTTGCATTGTTGTATTGCTTAGTGTGTGAATGGTGTTAGTTGCTCTGTATCGTATCAGGACATTAAAATTCCCGGACTGGAGCGCAGGTATGTTGTTTTGTTGTTGTTGTTGTGGTTGTTGTTGTTGTTGTGTTTGAGCTCTGCTCACATCTGCAGCCTGACTCACATTTTGCACAGCAGCCTTTATTTTTTTTATTTATTTTTAATATTTTTGCCCTAAATATTAATATACGAGTGCAGACATTGGTTCTCACTGTACGAGAGCACGCGCGTGCACACCGTGCCGCGTTCTCGCGGCCTACTTACAGTTCAAAGGCGCGCGGCACGTTAACAGTCGCCCTGACAACCGGATCAATCAGAGCAGCGCGCGAGCAGGACGCGGCGTTCCAATCAGGTTCTTCAGTCCTGTATAAATAAACCAGCTCGGAACTGACTGTCCCAGTAATAACATTAGTAATCATGTATTACTGTATGTTTTTATATGCCTACAGACGATATAATAACAGTAACACTGCTGCTAATAATAATAACAACAACGGTAATAATAACAATGGACGTTAAATCATTTAATTACGTGCAATATCTTATTATTATTGTGAGTAATAGTCTTATCATGTGCAGTATCATGTGCAGTTTTCTCATTGGGTGCTAGATTATTTCTTAATCTTATTATGTTGTACGTAATAGAGATCAGTAGTAGATCAGTAATACTGACATAAGTAATGATATTTCACATGGTCAGACTATGGCACATAATAAATAACAATAATAATAACAATGGGAGCGGAAATCATTTCATTATGTGCAATATTTTCTTATTAATATTATGTTAGTAGTCTTACCATGTGAAATATTAATGTCAATATTACTGATCTACTACTGATCTCTATTACAACAATAACAGACTCCGAACCACAGTTAGTGTTACTAGTAATTCACTGAACTGTAAGTTATTTATCTATAGTATTTATACCCCAATGTTTGTGTATATATTGTAGTGTAGTATGTGTGATATTGAGCATATTCTGCGGAGTTTTTATTGATTTGTTTAGACTTTATATTTTAAAATGTTCTTGTCTCTGTGTGTCTGTGCTGTCATAACATAAGCAATTTCCTCAGGGATCAATAAAGTTTTTTGATTCTGAATAATAATGCAGTAAAGTAGTTATAATGCAATAAAGTAGTAGTTGTAGTAATAATAGCAGCACCAATAGTAATATTAATAATAGTAAAAACATTCTGCATGTTATTGCGTTTGTTCTTACTATTACAGCTGTTATTACTGAATATTTATTTTATTGCATCCTTATTTTCAGTTCATGGGGCCCATATTGTGCATTTGATGTAACATGTAAACATTTTTACAATGTACTGTTCATGTTCCAGTTCATATATACAAACCGAGCTGCAAAAAACAGGCTGTTTTGAGTTTTCTGGTTTTGTGACATCACAAAGACCAACCTTTTACAAAATATCTGTCTGGTTCATTTAGCTCTATCCATTTGTATGGAAGTTATAAGGACTGCTTTGTAAATGACAAGTGTCTTAAAGGCACAGTGACGACAATGACGGGAGCAGGACAATTGTCATGTAAAAATTATGTTTTTTAGTACATGAAGCCACACGTATGTCACAAAGTGGACCTTAAAGTGAAAAACAAAATACAAAATTGTAAAATAAGGGCCTTTTTCAAGAGTATGACTAAAATATGAGTCAGACATGAAAAGTTAAGTGGCTGTTTCTGAATAGTGTAGTTATTAGACGTAACTCCAAGAACAATGCAGACCCTAGGTTGGGGTTTCGGTGAAGTGTTGCACCTTTTTCAGGAGCGTAACCTCTGGCAGGTTACAATATTGGCAGCATATACCATGAACTGGATGCTGGTGGTGGATAAAGTATCATCTGTGTGGTTGCTGTCTTTTATTTCAGTGAACAGGAATGAACCAGGGTGTTAAATATCAAGTAGCTGTGTGATGTGGTGGCTGATTGGACCAGGTGAGGCTGCTGTTACTTGTTCAGCAGGTACACACTCTTTACTCAGCCTCTTTCCTGTGGGCTCTGTCCCGGTGGGAGTAATGATTGCTCCTAGGCTGCTGGATAGTTTATGATTGTCTTTTTGAGTCAAGGGCATCTCTCACAGTCCAGGCGGATTGATGGCACCCTGGACCCTTAATGAGCAATTCTTACTCATAAGACAGTCGGACAAGCCCTGGCAGCGCCGCAGAGTAGCCTGAGAGCTTTCTGAGTGAGAGACGAAATGAAATGAAATTGAATCTCTCCTCTTTTAGTTTGGGAGAGGGAGAGAAATTGTAATTGTTTTTTTTGTGTGCGTTGTTTTGAATTAATATTAGTTTGGAGCGAGAGCGCTGTTGTGGGACTACGTTCCTCCATTAGGCCACGATGAGACACACTGAAGTATTAAATGAATATGAAATGAAGTGAAATAAAATGAAAGTTTTTTTTTCCGCCACCCCCCGCAAGTATTTGCCCCGGTACTCGTTCAAATGGGAGCGTCTGCAGCGTCTTGTGCAAATTAACTACGCGACACCTTTAACCTGATAATGCCAGTATTCAGAACATGTTCGCGCAGTCCGTTTGTTTGAATTTGCAGCTGCTCTGAAGAAATTAGATGCGGCTGTAATCAAAAACAGATTCACTTTGTTCACTTGAGTGTTTCTGCGTTGCGATCACGAAGGTGGCGTCACGTTTTTGGCCCAGGAATTTCGGATATGACGGCCGTCTCGCGCAGGGCACCCGGGGTCTCACCACACTCTGACACCTCTTCACGTTTCTAATGGAGATTAATGGGCATGATTGAGTTTCCCGTCAGCCCATAAACATTTTGCACCTGTTAGGAGGGACTGTGTCGAATTACCATCCATATAATTAGGAGCAGCCCTGTACAGTGGACTTAATTCAGCCTCTAATTCACCCCTTCTAGCTCCTAAATCTGAAAGTTTGTCTGAAACGGAGCTACATTTGGTTTCCTAAGGGCCCTTTCAGTGGGTAGTCCTGTGTAAATGAGATTTGTATGTATGTGGAGAACCTCTATATACTGTAAAAGTTCTGTATCAATCAACAAACCACTCTTTGTTCACATTCCACCTCCAGAATTATGCAGAATTTTTAAAGAAATTCCCCTTTAAAGTTTGAGGGACCCATACCCAAATTTTTTTCTTGTATGTATTTATATATATACTTTTTGACATTCACTTATGGAATTTGTGTAGTTTCATGTACTTAAACAGCTGTAATTAATTTCTGCTTTACTATTTGTCCAATGCCTCTTTTTGTTCCCTTTGTTTAGGTCCATTTATAACTTTTGTCTGTTTATGGACTACAGAAAAACATGCACAGCTTCAATTTTTGTGTGGAAGTTTCCTAATGAATGAGCCAATAGTAAACGCTACAGAATGATTTGGAATAAAAATACTTTACATTAACATGCATTAGAAGTCAAGAATGTTTTTCCTTCTCCTGCAAACTGACCATTTTGGACTCTGTTTTGTTCTGTTATTGTGTCTTTAAGACTGATGGATGTATATGAGCTCTGTTCTGAATGGCAGAGATAGTAGATCGAATAGATGGATTTATGTAAACGTGTCATGACATCACAAAAATAAAACAATGAAAATGAATTGTTTTGCAGCTTAGTTTCCAGATATGGCCTGGGGAGCAAAATAGGAGATTTTGAAACTTGAATACTATTTGCACAGCTCTTTTATTTAAAAGTGCTTTTCCATGATATGGGTCCTTCAAGACTGATATAAGTAAATGACCTCTGTTCAGCGTATGGATTGTATAGACTAGGAGATTTGAACAATAATTGTACATTTTGAACAATAATTGTACATTTTGAACAATATTTACATACCACATTGTTCACTAAATACCTTTGTGTAAAAAAGTCTGTGCCCATTATCATCATTCTTAGAACATTATGTCCAAGCCAAGAACCTGCTAGGAACCTTTTTTAAGAGTGTAGGCCTCTCTCTTTCTCTCAAGCCCACTCTGTCCATCAAACATGAGATATTTTTTTCCCATTAACACAGACTGGTGAACAGACAGGGCCGAGATGAAGGAGATGATTGGCTGGGGGTGTTGGTGGAAAAGAGTGGAAATGGAGAGTTAGGAGAGAATTTGTACTGCAAAAAACTACACTAGACAAGGGCGTGGAAAGGTTGATCACGTGTGGAAGTGAACGTACAGGGAATCTAACATAAAAGTAAATCTGCACCAGGCTAGTGGAAAGGCGCGATAGGATGAGGGGAAAAAAAAAACGAGCAAGAAGATGGGAGTAGACAGAAAGTAGGGTTGGAGTGTGTGCATGGAAGACATCCATCAATTCCCCTTTCTCCCCTGGGATCAATCCCTCACTCCTTCCGGGTCTCTGGACCGCCTCTTTGGGATTAACACCCAATTAAGGTCTGATTCCTATCAAACCTTCTGTCAATCTTAATGAGTGTTAGTACATGACAGTCGCTTTGATCCAGCCAGAGACCTCGGAGACTTCAGAGAAGAATCTTTCTGACGTATGCGAATGCTCACGTTTGACGAATGGATGCTGTGGGACATTAATTATTTAGGAGAAGGCATTCTGGTGCCGAAGAAGCATCTAGCTGTCAGTCGGCTTATCAGATTTTGGTCTGCTGTTTTGGAACTGTGATGAATTTGTTTTTCTCTTTCACAAATATTAACGTTCTTTTTGATAACCGACAGGCTCAGGCCTGTACCTGGCAACGGCTGACCGGTAAAAGCGCTCATTTAAGATTCAGGATTCTTTATTTGTCACATACACAGTTATTCAAGTACAACGTGCAGTGAAATGGGGTCCTGAAACATGTGTAAGACTGTGCGATATAATTATAATAGATTAAAGAGAAAATTAAAGGTTACGTAATAAAAATAATGTCTGCCAAACAAAAACAGTGTAATCCATTTATTGATTTTTATCGCAAAGCATAGCAAGACACTAATGTCTGCATCCATCCAGATATTCTTGAAAATGTTTTTTTCTCTGCATTTCGGCCTCCCGTCTGAATCAGAAACGACGCCTGTATTACAGCATATGGTTTAGAGCATCCTCAGCAGCAACACGGCATCGGGAGAAACGGCCTCAGTCTAAAAGCATCAGGCTGAGCTGCTTAGCCTCAGCATTGGGTGCTAAGATGACATTCACAATTCTGTACAGTTAACGATGACAAAGCACTAAAACTAGGAAATTCTGGCCACCAAAAAGGAGAAAAATGACCAAAACCTCTGACCATATAAAAGATTAAAGATTAAATAGGCCCACAAGACTGTCAGAATCTAAGACTTTAAAATTCATTTTCATTTGTTGATAACACATTAAATACGGAGAATACAAGAATACTAATTAACACTGTGTTCCCTTCTAAGTTGCCTTCTTCCTCTCCAGCTTCTAATTTCAATTGTTTGTTCCGTCGTAAATGGTGCAAATTGAAAATTGCAATAAGAAGCTGTCACCTCAGTTTTCAGTGCAGCCTCTCTTGGCCTTGTTATCAGTCTAAAATTGTCTGAGACAAAAGCGCATCATTAAAAACAAGCAGTGTTTAAGTAATGAAGACTGACTCGTATGCTGAGCACAAATGACTCTTTTGTATGAATTGTACGTGACTCCGACGGCTGGGGGTTGTTTCAGTGGCTGCTCTGTATTCCGGCTTCGCCGTGCCAGATGTGTCTGGGTTTGTGCTCTTTCACTTGCACGTTTAAACACTTAATGTAGTTCATTAGAGTTTTTATCCAGCTAATTACACATGCGCCCGGCCTGGGAGACGAGCTGGGCACTTGGACGGACGAACACCCAGATGGTGTCCCCTCAGGACGAGCCTCAGTCATCTTTGCTTAAGACACCTTGATAATTGTAAGAGGCGGCAGGATTACTGCAGTATCGTTCTTGTACAAATGTAGTGGCTGCTGTTCACACAATATTGAATAGTACTGTAAAAACATATGCACTGGATATCCTTTCAGACTGGAAGTTTCGCAGGATGCAGAATGAACTTATTCAAGTGTGAATTGGGTCTTTTCTCTGTTGGTTTAAAGATAGACTGGCTTGTCCGTTTCACTGCTCGTATTGAATGACACCCACCCCCTCACCACGTGCTCGCTCAGTGTGTGGTGTCTGTGGCTTCCCACACTGGTCTCTGAGCACAGCGATCCGCACTAACTGAGCTGTACTCACATTAAGAGCCTGTCAAGGATGGAAGGGGAGGGGGTTACCAAGGCAATTCAGTCACAGGAGAGCTTTTATCAATGAGCGCTCTGTCTCACCTCAGCAACATCCTAACCGCTATTGTCAGCTCAGCTCAACTGCCCACTCTTATGAAAGGGAACAACAGTCTGTAAAGACGCCAGAAGACAGCCGATTGGCTGACAACGGGCCGAGCTGTGGCCAATCAGGGTGAATAACAGCGTCTAGGCTTGCAGCAGAGTGAGAACTACAGCTCTGGAGGATGTACAGGGTACAAACGCAAAATCATAATTCACCTCCCATATTAATTTCTATAGGTATTCAAATGAATAGAATGGAAATGAATAGGTCTGTCTGTGTAACCATTTTTCTGTCATTTTTGCTTTGAAGTCTGTGTATGGTCTCAATAATCTAATTAATTGCAACTGAACCACAAATGTTCTGGAAATACTTGCAGGTCAGCACTGAACATTTGATTACTGATACACTAAATCAGGGGTGTCCAACTCCGGTCCTGGAGGACCGTGGTCCAGCACATTTTGGTGATATCCCTGCTCAGATACACCTGGTTCACCTCACCAGTTAACTGTCAGGTTTAGTGAATGTGTTTGACAAGAACCACCATCAAACTGTGCTGGACACCGGCCCTCCAGGACCGGAGTTGGACACGCCTGCCCTAGGGAGAAGGGTGGGGGGTTCATTGGTGGCCCTTGGGTCGTTCGAACCCATAAGAGGTTGTGTGTGTTCTAGGATAATGAGCATATGCAGTGTTGTAATGCAGTCTGGATATAGACTGATCCAGCAGCTATTAGGGAGAGGGAGGATATGGAGGCGAATAGGCTGATTAAACAGCTAATCTGCGTGTGGCTCTAGTGAGAAGGGGATAATGCAGAGCTTGGTCAGCTGATATTCTATACAGGGATTTACAAGGAGTATAGCCCAGCAGGACCTTTCAGTATTGTGTTAAGTGAGAGAATGTATTGGTTTTTTTTCAGTGTTTCACAGTGTCACAAGGTGTACTTAGGCTGTAAGGGTTAATTATATGCAAGCAGTCTAAGGCTCTTTTGTCTGCATAGTAATCCCCCCCCCCCCCCATATCCCTCTTTTCCTCCCTCTCCTCTTTCTCCTGTATTTCCAGTCTGATGTATGGGAGTTCCAGGTCCTCCCATCCAGACTCAGAACTGCTCCATCGTCAAGCATATGCCACAGCACACCCCCTGCAGGGCTATGCAGCCAATCATCACCCAGGCAGTTCTGGACAGGGTGGGGCGTGGGGTGCAGCTGGCCGGAGTTTAGGTGAGCGACACAAATCTTGATTACTCAATGTACATGTGTTAATACTGTTATAATAAAAAAACATATTGGGTTTTATTGTTTAAGTAGGCTTGGATAGTGATGGTCCCTCTTCAATATATTGAGCATCACTATTTCTTTTCTTACAGGGCTTTCAGGTTTGTTCGATGCTGGGTTACACCATGCAAGCTCCTCAGGGCCTGACGCTTCTGTCATGAACCTGATCTCTGCATTGGAGTCTCGAGGTCCACAGCCTCCCCCTTCTGCCTCCTCCCTCCTCTCCCAGTTCCGTACTCCCTCCTGGCAGACTGGTAAGTACCTGTTGCCACATACTTTTGAATAAAGCACTTTGTAATATACTGATTGCAGTAATTAATTCATTAGGAAGCAAATACATAGTTATGCAGATGTGGTTTTAACCTGTTGATCCTGTATTTTCTTTGTTTCCCTCTCTGTTGCCGTAGCAATGCATGCTCCAGCTCCTGCTGAGCTCTTCATCTCCAGTGCTTTGCCTGGCTCTGGCTCCTTCCCTTCTTCCTCTGCCCTGTCAGCGTATCAGCACCCTGCCTCCTTCTCGGGCCGTTCCTTCGCTGGGGTCACCCCATCGCTTTCTCTCCAGGACACGCCTACCTTCAGCCCCACCTCCAATGGCCTCCTGTCACCACATGATCCATTGCTGCACATAAAAACACCATCTCAGTCCAGCCTGGGCTTTGATCGTCTCCTCTCCTCACAGAGTGCAGCAGCAGCATACAGAGGAGCTCAGGAGCCTTCAAGCACTCCTGCACCTCCATCTCAAGCGTCCACATCCTCTTCTCGTCATTTACCACCCCCCCAGTTTAACCTGCTGTCCTCGCAGCTTCAAGACCAGTCCTCCCAGCTGTACAATGCTTCTGTGTTCTCCTCAGCGCCTGCTCCCCCACAACCCCCTACCCCTCAAGAAAGAGCGGTTCCCAGGCAAGACAGCGTAATTAAGCACTATCAAAGACCATCCCCTGCACAGTCTCAGTTATCCTCCTCCACACCACATCCCCTGCAACATTATCTTAGCTGTGGGGCTTCAGGGTACCAACAGATCTCCCACCATCAGCATGCAGGAATGAACTGCAGTCCTCTGGGTGATCAGAGCCCATCATCTGACCCCAAACCATCACCCAGGTCAGAGCAAATTTACCGCCCCATAATACAGCCCCCGTATAGCTCTTCCTCAACATCTTCATCAGCTGCCACAGGAGGTGGTCTTGGAAAAACAGGAAAGAGTTCGAGTTCTAGCAGTGGCTATTCATCCTCTAGTTCTTCTTCATCCAGAACGCCTCACACACCTCCCTCAGCCTCCTCCACTTCCTCCTCTTCCTCTGCTTCATCTAACCCCAGTGCTTCATCTAGCTCCTCTTCTGCACCTTCAAGACAACAGCCACCACCCCAATCTGCACCTCCTCCGCCACCTCCTCCACCTCCCCCTGTCTCTTCTTCTGCAGCACAGCAGCCTCCCCCCAAACCCTGCCTTTCCACATATGGTTCTCCTGTTGCTCCTGTTAAACCCACCTCTGGCCTCCCTGGCCAAACCCCACCACAGCAACACTCACAATCATATTCGCCAAGTCAACCCCCATCCTCCCATCCTGCCCAGCCTTACGGAGGATTCAGCTCCCCACAGGCCCAGGATCTGAGCTCCGGTCCTGGGGGGTCAGGAAAAGCATTCGGGGGTCTTGGAGCAACAGGACGTTCGTTTTCAGCTGAAGCAGTGTATGGGTCTGAATCAGGATATGGTTCTTTGCCACCATCTCTTGGAGGAGCAGGAAGTCCCTCTATGGGATATGGTGGTCCAGGACATTCACCTGCTCTAATAGGATCTGGAGGTGGTACAGGTACAACAAGTAGTGGTGCTGGCTCAGGAGGGGGTAGTTCAGGGGGTGGAGGTCCTGGCAGTAACAGTGTTGCAAGTGGTGGAGGTGGAGGATCATACCACCTACCAGACTCCAGCCCATCCCCTTCAAGTAACTCCGGAATCATCCGCCCAGGACTGCACTCTCCTGCACCTACACGCCCTGCACAGTCTCCCGGAGGAACTGGAGGTAATAAGTACCTATCCTCAGTTCTCTCTCCTGCTTTTTTGGCATCTCCACAGGGGTATTCGGACACACGGGCACCACCACCCCAAACACAGTCTTATCATCCGGCACCACCAAAGTCCAAGTCAGAGTCTGATATGCTAGGTATCGAACGATCCCAAGAGGAGGATGAAGAAGATGATGATGATTTTCTAATTCAGCATCTGTTGCACTCTCAGAGTCCAGCACCTCCACCTTCACAGCATCACTCCCAACAACAGCCACCACAGCTTCCTTCCCAACAGCAGCCACCACAAACCCAGTCAGTGCCCCAAAGTAGGGAAGGAGCAAAGGGGATATCAGCCTATGAACTGAACAAGGCATCCGAGGAACGCTACCATTTACAAAGTGTCATTCGCACCAATAATGCCACAAATAATGTGGCTCCTGGTGCTGCAAACACCACTGGAACAAGTACTGGTTCAGAGAGTCAGCTGGAAATGTCTCTCAAGAAGCCACAGCAGCAAGCTAAAACAGATAGACCAGTGTCTGGAGCTGGGACAAATGGAGGGAGAGGAGGAATGGATTCACTCTCTCACTCTCATCCCCATGCACCTCGCACTCACCAACATGACTCTCTTAGCTCAGTGGTCCATTATGGAAGAGGAGACCCCTATGGTCACCAGGCACACCAACACCAACATCACTCTTCACACTCCTCACACCCACAGCACTCTCAGCATTCACAGCACTCCCATCCCCATTCTTTGTCTCACTCCCATATGGAGCTCAAGAAAGCTCCAGATCCGTCAGAGATACCCTACTTGCGAAAGACCCCAGATTTGCAACAGCGACAGTCGCAGACTTCCCTTTCCCACATGGATTCATCACCTGACCAGACTCAGCAACCTCAGCAAGCGCACCTTCTTCAGTCTGTTCTTTCTCACACCACACGTAGCAAGATAGACACTCAGCAGGCCTCCCAGCAACAGCAGCACCCTTTGAGCCAACAGGGTTTAATGGGACCAACTGGAGGCCTTGGTACTTCTAGTGGTGGGGGAGTGGAAACCCAGCCACAGGCCTCTCAGCTTCAGCTCCAGCTTCAGTCCCAAGCTATGGAAGCCCATTATGGGCGTGAAGCACAACGAAACCAAAGTCAATCAAGTCAGAATTCTGTCTCGCAATTAGACATGCTTGAGCGGTCACTCTCAAGGACAAACAGCCGTGAAGGTACAGGGCCTACTGAGAGGATTGTTGTTGGAGACGGAAGCACCAGTGAACATCACAGACCACAGCAGCAGCGACAGTTGCAGCAGCAACAACAGATGCAACAGCAGCAGCATAGGATGCCCTCACACCATCAATCCCACCATCCTCAACAAACACCTTCAGACCTGGATTTCCTAAGTGAGCCAAATTTGAGCATGTCAACCTCATCTCATCTGCACCATATGGCTTCACACCATACACACCCTCATGCTCACCACCAGCCACAGCCCCACCCTCATCACCAACACACTCACCAGCAGTCTCATCACATGTCAACCAGTTCTGCACCTCTGCAGCCCCAGGCCCAGCCAAGGGAACCAGAGGCCCAGCTTGCCCAGGCGCAGCTAGATCAGCTCAAAGAGCACCAGTTTGACACGGAAAGTCCTGTAGGGAAACCAACTCAGAATCAGGGACAGAGCCAGCAGCAACAACAACAGCAGCAGAGGTTTGTGCCTCTGACCTCTATCTGTTTCCCTGACTCTCTCCTCCAAGATGAAGACCGGTCATTTTTCCCAGGAATGGAAGATATGTTCTGCTCTGAAGACTACAAGTCCACTTGCGCAGGAGGAGGAGGCGCGGGGCAAGGAGATCAGGACATGGTGTCTGAAGGGGTTGTGAATGTTCAAGATGGAATTGAATCCGTTAAGACAGATGGAGGAGCAGGTGGATATGACATGATGGGTCACCATGGTGACCAGGGTTATGGTCAGTACTGTCACAGTCTTTCTGAATCTGGTAATGGCACCATGCATCTAGATTTGGACTCCCTGAAAACCCATGAACTCCCATCCACTGTGAACACAGAGCAACTGGGCCTGATCCAGTCTCAGACTCCAGGCATTGGAATGGGTGGGACAGGGTCTGGTGTAGATGTAACAGGAAACAAAATGATGGGAACTTCCGGTGTAGGAAGTGGATCTGGAACAGGTGGGCTGACATCACCCATCTTCTGTTCTTCAAGACCCAAAAAACTGCTAAAGACCAGCTCCTTCCATCTTCTGAAACAGCGTAGGGATCCCAATTCTCAACCACAGGCTAAGAAAACTTATGCCCAGGAATATGAATTTGAGGATGATGAGGATAAAGCGGATGTTCCTGCTGACATTCGACTAAATAGTCGGCGACTCCCGGATTTGCTTCCTGACCTGGTGTCTAGTTGCCGAAAATCCAGTGGCGGTTCAGGGGTCGGTAGTCTAAGTCCCCTAATGGCTGACTTGGATTTCTGCCACCCCTCAGGGTACCCGTCTCTCGGACCTCCACAACTGCTTCCCCATGATGGGCCAAAGAAGAGGGGAAGAAAGCCCACCAAACCCAAACGAGAAGGTCCTCCCAGACCTAGAGGAAGACCCCGTATTCGTCCACTACCAGAACCTTCATATTGCAGAGGCCTAGTTGGACCTGGTGCTGGCGAGAGCAGAAGGGGCCGTGGTCGAGGAAGAGGCCGTGGCAAGAAAGACGATCTTATGTTGGACATGCAGAGAGATATGAACAAAGGACAGAATTACCCTCAACAACCTCATCAACAAGCACCTCATCTACATCATCAACAACAACAACTTCAACAACAACATCAACAGCAACACTTACAGCAACATTTGCACCACCATCCACAACCACAGCAGCATCTCCAACCACAGCAGCAACACATGCACCAACAGCAACACATACATGCACAACACCACCAACAACATCTACATCAGCAGCAGCCACATCATCAGCAGCAACCACAGCACCAACAACATCAACAACATCCACAACATCAGCCCCAACAACAGTATCAGGAACCTATCAAACCAATCAAGGTGAGTGAGGGAGGTACAAAAACAAGGTACTTCTTAAGTTTTAAATAACAATGATAATATAGGGGTTTATTGATAATATAGAGGTTTTTGAAACAATGTAACATGTCAGATCTGCAATCCACCAATGTTTACTCATTTCTAGATCAAGCTCCCTCTTCCCTCCATGCCTTCGTCTGAGTCCATCTTGAGGACAGACTCCTTGTCGAGCACAGATCCAGTTTTATCTGATGGCTCAGTAGGATCCGCTCCATCTCTAGGCCTGAGCCCCGGGCCCACGTCTGCATTGGACATGAACAGGGGCGACATGAACCGTGTGCAGGACAAGATGAAACATAAGGACGAAGAGGTAAATAGAATGGATATGAGATCTCTTGTTTTCTTAATTGGAGTTTCATCTTTATGTAGCCAGGAGACACATGGGCAGTTTGTTTAAGATAAAACTTATTAACATCTTATTGTTTAGGGCTTATGGGTTTTACTGGGTTACTGGCACATGTACAGCTGTTGTAATTTATATGTGGACCTTAAAAGTAAAGGTTATAGTGCTGTCCATTGATACCATGCATGTTATCTAAAGTACCAAGGTTCTACCACCCAGCCTGGAAAAAAGACCTGAAAAAAGAAATCCAAAGACACGATGCCATTTAAAACATAAAGAGCCATCAGGGAAGTTTTTTGGCTTGTTGCATATGGCTGTGCATTAGATTATACTGAGTGAGGCTGTAGCAAAGAGAAACTGCATTATGCCATTGTATAAATGAGGACTCTCACTTCAAAGTAACTTATCTTCTCCTCCTTACAACGAACAGAGATGTTTCACTTTGCATTATTAATGACAAATTGTATAAATACAAAAAAACTTGAAATATATGAAACATAATTGTATTAACTGAAATAAATAGAAAATATGTTTAATTCAGTCTGCACATAAAGGCAAATCCATTTTTCCATCCATTGTTCAGCGCCTAAAGATGCTGAAACTTTAATCAAATGATCCCTTCCCCTATGCCTTTGTGTAAAATTGTACTTGTGAAATTGCTCTTGTTGCCTCAGCAACAGGTAACCTCAGAAATGAAGGAAGGAATTAGAAACAGGGGCTGTAATGTGTAGATATCTTTAGTTATTGCAAACGCAATGTGGTTTCTCCACAGATGTCCTGGGAGAGAGACATGGATGAAGAGCTGACCCCAGAGGCCTGGGCTACCATGCAAAAACTGTCCAGCTCAGTAAGACACTTGTTTGAGCATTCATTCAGTATTTCATGATTAATTAAGTGCTGCGCCAGGGTGAATATGAAAAAAAAATTGAATGCAAGGAATAATGCAGCAAGCATGGCATAAAATTGTAATTTCATATTTTGAATTTGAAGGAATATAAGCCAGTATTTGAAAATGAAGAAAACCATATGTGTTTCCTCCTCGGCTGTCTCAGAGAGAATGCATTGTCCTGTGTGTGCTTGTGTGTTTCGTTCCACTAGAGGGAGTAGTATGTTCTGAGTCTGGGATGATTGACAGACTACCGTGATCACTCTGTCCTTAAAAAATGCAATAAAAGGAAGGGAGAGAGCTGGCTGTTGCCAGGGTAGCTGTTGCCATGGTTACTCATTCATAGTAACCGTCATCCAGACCCCCTGCTGTTCAGTAAGGTGTACTACCTCCCCCTTAGACACACCTAACACAGAAGGAGAGCATAGCAATGAGAAAACCATGACAGAAAAAAGCTATTTATGCTTATTTTAAATTTAATTGCCCAGCTTAAATTTCAGCTCAACTCATACTTGTCCTTGTTTTTTTCCCAACAATTTTCCCCCTTTCCTGTCATTTCGTCATCTTGAGATATATATATATATATATATATATATATATATATATATATATATGTAAACTTTCCCAATCTCGC
>JBBJLS010000028.1:5344842-5355593 GCA_037577275.1 Bryconaethiops microstoma | reverse complement strand
TCTCGTTCGTAGTTTGGGGGGGTGATATATGTGTGCAGAGTCTGTGTCTCGTTTGTAGTTTGGGGAGGTGGTATATGTGCGCAGGGTCTGTGTCTCGGTTGTTGTTGGGGGGGGTGTTTTGTGCGCGCAGAGTCTGTGTCTCAGGCTGTGAAGTCGAGGGGAGGGCCAGGGCACGCAGTATGAAGTTACTCAAATTAGGTACGCATTTGCGCTGTGATACTGAAAACAGCCGCGCATTTGCGTACCACATTCGCCAATTTGTCCTTGCTTACCACTCTAGACCAGCACTTCTACTCCTGAGGTGGTTCGTGAAAACAGACCATTGTCTAAAGTGGCTTCCCACAGGAAATCATACTGTGTCATAAAGCACATCCACATGTCAATTCCAACCTTAATGAAGAGTGACTATTGACTTTTAGTGTTTGTGAGCCTCAGAGCTCTAGTTTTATACAAAAGAAGCAAAATTTCCACTTCGAACATCAGAATCAGAAAATCTGATTGACCGCTGAACATCATAAAGACAAGAACAACATAAAATATAGTATTAACTCAAAATTAAACTCTGGACTAAATATACTATTTTATACACACAAAATGCTGTGGTCAGTAAGAGACAATACTATGAATACTATAGTTTTAAATGCTGTAGATAAATAAATAAAATTACTGCTTAAGTGGTTTAGTAACACAGATAGTGGTTTAGGTAGATTGATGTGAAAAGATTTACTGGCGGTTTTCTCAGTGGAGGGTTTGTGTGTGTGTGTGTGTGTGTCGTGCAGGAGGTGCTGCACATGTTCCCTCAGATGACCGCTGACGCGCTGGAGTCCGGGGCAGTGAAAGTGCGCCTCGGAGGAGAGGGTTACAACCGCAAAACCCTGAACCGCGTCAAAAGGAGCGTTCCTAAGCAACAGGCAAGTACAACAAGCTCTGCGGAATAGACTGACATCACCGTCCGGCCTGCAAACGCCGCACCCCCACTGCACACACTTTAATCCTGATCCCATTCATCTGCCTCTAGTCTCCTCTGGGCCGTCTGTCTGTGTCAGTTACCTTCTCTCCCTCTCTGTCTTTTCGTTCCTCAGGACCTGAAGCTCTCGACGGAGATGTGTCGGATCTACAGTCTCTATCACTCTCTCCATCATTATAAATATCACACCTTCCTGCACTGCAAGAAGGAGGTAGGAAGATGTCCATTTCACGTATAAACATTTGCCAAGAAAAATAATGATATAGTACTGATGGGCGCTCCATCTGGAACGTCTTCAGCCGCTCAAAACAAGCAGCCCGTTTCTGTCTGCAGCAGACAGTTGGAGATGCGCAAAGAATTTCATCCACATAGTGAAATAAATCAGTGTGGAAAAAAAAACAGAATCTCTCTCTCTCTTTCTCTATAGATATATATGTGTGTGTGGGAGCGAGGATAGTATGTTTACTGTAGGATACACAAACATATATACATATATATATATATATATATATAGAGAGAGAGAGAGAGAGAGAGAGAGAGACAGAGAGAGAGAGAGAGAGATTTTCTGTTTTTGCAGTACTGACTGAAAAAGTAATTAATTTTTTTATCAAGTTTGACCTGACCCAACTGCACTATATTGCATTTGCTTGAGTGCCTCAAATTGTGCTCTGAGAACAGTTTTAATCCATAAAAATAGATGATACATTTCTGTCCATGTCCATGTTTACAGTGCTGTATAAGGTTCCTTCTAATTTAACGAGAACACAGCAGAATAAATCTGTCCAATCAAAACAAGCCTCATGAAGCACAAGCCGTCAGGAAGCAGAGGTTCATTAACCTCATCCACGTCATCAGGTTCGATACTGTTGTGTATGAGGAAAACATTTTGATTGTCCAAACGTATGAGATACTGTTAGAGTTCCAATATCTGTATCATGTCCTTTTTATGTCCTTTTTTGGTTTTTTTTTTGTATTGCCATTATTTATTGTCGTATTGTTTTACTGTTTCTTGTTTTTTTAATATTTCTTAGGTGGTACTTGGTTCCTTTGAAAAAGAAAGTTCCTCTTAATGTATATCCAAGCCTAAATAAGTATGATAAATGTAACCAAATGATACAACTTTTCAGCTCCAGCGTCGCTCAGCAGTGTAGAGTTTGGAGGGTTTAGAGAGGTTTGGAAGGTTTAGAAAGTTCTATTGAAGGTTCTCCTTTGTGAAACAGACAGTCGATGGTTCCGTGGTCAGCCAGTCAGCGCTCTGGATTTTGGAACGGGGATGCTTATTATTTTAGGAATTGAAACGTGGTCTAGAAGGACATGGAATTTCCAATACCAGCGTCAATTACTGTTAATTAATTAACTGTGATACTAAATTTTGTTAGTACCACACAGAGCTGGTCTCACATTCTCTGTCTCTCTCTGTGTCTCTCTTTCCCCTCTCACCCTCCTTACCTATCTCTCTCTCTCTTTCTCCCTCTCTCTCTTTCCCTCTTTCTCCCTCTTTCTCTCACTCTCTCTCTCCCTCTTTCTCTCTCCCTCTTTCTCTCTCTCTCTCTCTTTCTCGCTCTCCCTCTTTCCCTCTCTCTGTCTCTCTCTCTCTCTCTCTCTCCCTCTCTCTCTCAGACGGACAGTATAGAGCAGGCTGCGGAGGACCCCGGTCAGGAGGAGGTGGTCCAGCAGTGTATGGCCAACCAGGGCTGGCTGGAGACCCTCTTCAACTCCTTCATCGAGCTGCTGACCCTGAGCAACAAGGCTTAAGGGAGCGGCGGTTCCAGCGCATTACGGCAGCTGAGCGTATGCGGATTGAACCGCAAGGGGGACTGAACCGTTACGGACCTCCGGGCGGCAGGAAGTCAGAATGTACCATTTTTCCGAACACAGCGTGTGTGTGAGGAGCAAAGCAGTGTTCTGGGCCGTGGCATCGTAACTTGAATTTTTTTTTTTTACTCTTTTTCTCTTTTTTTTTTGTATCATGTAAAAGGTCCTCAGTGGAAGAGGAGAAAGAGAGAGAGAGAGAGAGAGAGAAAGAGAGAATGTGTGTAGATGTAAAAGGATAGAGTCAGTGCCAACGTGAACAGGGTTAGAGCCTCTCGCGCTCCAGCTTCGGCGCTTCAAACGCTACGTTCCACGCACACTCTTAAATATATAAATATGTATTATTGACAATTATGATTTGTATTATTTATACAAGGACATTTTTAACAAGTACACCCTCCACACGCCAAAAGAAAGCTGGGGCAGTTTGCTGTTATTATTTTGAATAATAATAATACTCCTGTTTTATTAGGGTGTACATGAAATGGCCTACTCATAATTTCCTGCTCTTCTTGCCCTCACCCTCCCTCCCAAAAAAAAGAAGAAGGAAACAAAAAGGGGACGGACATGGACTTCAAGAGGAGAGTCTAAACTGTGTGTGTGAAGTCTTTTTTGTTCTCTGGGGAGGAAAAAAAGAGAGGAAAGTGTATTTAAAGTCAAAATGCGTGTTCTTTCTGTTTATTCTTCAAAAGAAAAAGAAAAAATCTGTTCGTTTTCTCCAAGAAAGCGTGATGGTGCAGAGGGATGTAACAATTTTTAAAATGTGAAATTGTCTGTGTTTGATTTTTTTTATCTGTTGGTTGTTTACTATGATAATTATTCTTGTTATTATATCATTATTAATATTATTATTATTATTATTATTATTTTAATTTTTTTTTTTAGGTTTGCCCATTCATTTGATCTCTCTTTGTAAATATTGTACAGCTGCTTCAGTCTAAAGCTCCCGATTCTTCATCTGACCATGAGCCCTCCTGTATTTGACAAGCGCAAATAAAAACGTTCCAATGATGAAAATGTGAAAAGAAGCAAACCTGAGTTTTCATGTGTTATCGTTGTTGACTCAGAAACACTGAGTGTGTGTGTGTTTGTGTGTACATATATGTGTGTGTGTGTGTGTGTGTTTGTATGTTTTGCACAGAGTACATTTGTTAAATTAATCAAACGAACAGTAATTGTGCATTAAAGTCTGCAGGAGTGTTTTCTCTGCACAGGATATGTTAATTTCTAATTAGAAACTCCATAAAATCATATAATTTGACTGGAGTGCCTCAGATTTTGCATTCAACTCTATATATTTCACATTATGGGAGCTGTATACATAGGTGTGTGTGTGTGTGTGTGTGTGTGTGTGAGAGAGTGTATATAATAAAAAGAATATATACGTTTTAATTTTGGTAGCTAGTTAGACGAAGCGCACTGTTTTAATGCCAAAACATATGTGTATGCCTTCACTCCCATTGGTCCTCACCATGTCTCATCCCTGGACAGGTTGCCAGTTCATCACAGGAAGCACACACACACACACACACACACACACACACACACACACACACACACACACACACACACACGATCACAGACACACCCATACCTAGAGGCAGTTTGGCATCTCCAGTTCACCTGGCGTGCCTTATGTAACACAGTATCACTGCTAGATGGTTTAATGGTTCATTAATATATATTTTTTGATCTTTTTAAAGGAGTTTTTGACCTGTGGGCCCTGGTAGTGTTGCAAGAAGGCATCAGCTTGTCTCAAGACTTGATTACAGTCTATAGCCGTTTACTATATTCTACATGCTGTTGTGAAAGAATGCTTGAGAACTCCACAGACAGGAAAGGCAGGTGTGCTGTGATAACTTTTATAAAGCTGTGTCTGGTCCCCTCTCATTTAAAGGTGAAACAGGTTGTTTTTTTATGTTCTGGGGCTGGAGCCGGAGTGGTGGCAGGAGAGAGAAATGGAGCTCATTCTGAAAGCGAATGCAAGACACTGAGAAATCAAATCGATGCTCTGAAACATCCTGATGGGGTTAAGGGTCTCCGGCCTGCACCGATTCCGCCACTGCACGTGTTTTTCTGTCCTGCTGATCATGTTGCAAATGAAGACATCTCTGAGAGAACACAGGAAATGAAATCATTTTTATTTAGCTCGCATTATGCTTTCATTACAGCGCGCAGCATTAGATTTGAACCTCAGCAGTTCTCTTCGAGGTAAACACTCCACTCTTGGGAGGGCGGAAAAAAATCCCTCAAATCTGTAGAACTACATTTCCTGTAGTTACCATAGCAACGCAGCCATGGCAACACTGCCGGCGTTTCCTAAGTGTGTTTGTCTATCCGTGGTGATGGCTGTCTTTCTTTGTGCATATATGTGTGTGTGTGTGTGTGTGTGTGTTAGTGTGTATGAATGTGTGTGTGTGTGTGTGTGTGTCTTCTCTCTCTACCCCTTGTTCTCTCTCTCTCTCCCTCTTTTTTTCTTTTTCTTGCTGTGCTGCTCATGGCCTCTCTCTCTCTTTCCCTCTTTCTTTTGATCTCCTGCTCACAGCCTTTCTCGCCCTTTCTCGCCCTTTCTCTCTCTCTCTCTCTCACTTTTTCCCTTACTCTCATTCTCTCTGCATTTTTAAATGTATTATAAGGAAATTTCCTGCAGATCTGCATTTAAGCGCATATGGTTGCGCGCACACACACACACACAAACACACACACACCTGTTTGCGTATAGAACTAAAATTGGTACATTATACACCTTCACACTTTATACACCTTGTGCATTTTTTCCTCTATCCCTTCAACATCCCCCCTCTTTTTCTCTCTCCCCTCGTCTGCTCCACCTGCCTCCGCTCCCTGGCCAAAATTCATACTGTCCTCCATACTAATCCAGTTCATCTTCAAAGTCTACCTCCTCTTCCTCCTCCTCCCCCTCCTCCTCCTCCTCCTCTATAAAGCTGTTCCTCTGCTGGCCAAGGAGGGGCGCCAACCGGCCGTCTGCGGTCACCCCCATCGGCTGGATGATCTTTCTCCTGAGAGAAAAACACGCAGAGGAAAGCAAGCAGTGTAAGGTGTCAGAAATCATACATACATTCGTTTTAACCTTGGCAAGGCTCAAGGTTTTATATATGTCCCACACGCACGCACACACACACACATATATGTATATTTAAAAAAAACATATATGTATTCATAAATATATACGTGTGTGTGTAACAGTTGTTTTAAATTATTGCAAGAAAACAGAAATACTTCAAACAAATGTAACTGTACAAATGTAACAAACGTAAAATTAAATTCTTCAACAGGATAACGATCCCAAACATTCTTCAGAATTGTGCCAAAATGATCCATTCCAAAGAAAGGCAAAACATTTTGAGAATTATATCTAGGTGTGCAGGCTTGAAAAGGTGCTGGGAGGGTTTGTGCACAAGTTATTTCCAAAATTCGGAGGAATGGCGAATCTGTGCTGGTGTGAGGTGGTCATTTTGATGAAACTCGCATCCATTAAAGTGCACTTACAGTGTATGTGGTTACAATACACTTCAAAACCAGTCAGTTGCATTTGTTTTAAGTATTTCTAATGCTTTTTTATAATACAATTTTGGTTCCTGCTTCCTCCAAAGGTTTCTTATTCCAGCTTTAGGGAGTTTTTCCTCGCCTCTGTTGCCCTTGGCTTGCTTACTAGGGTCTCGGACCTGTATTCTGCTGCTTTTTGACAACATTGGTTGTAAAAAGTGCTATATAAATAAAAATTACATTGAATTAAGGGGCAGCCTATGGTTTAGTTATTTATTTTTCAATAGGAGAATGGACCCAAACTTTTGGCTTGTAGTGTATCTGCATTGAATAATGTGTCTCGTGTGTAGTCCTACACACACAATACAGACATACACAAACACACACACACACACACACACACACACACATACACACACATGAACACACCTGGACAGTCTGTTGAACATGCTGATGAGCCGGACAGCCTCTGCCTCCTTCTCCTCCTCGGTCATTCCCTCCATGGGGTCGGGCTGCTGCTCCTCCACGCGGCCCGTCACCAGGTTGATTCTATCTTTGGCCTGTTTGTACTCCTCTGTGTCGGAGTCGGAGTCACTGGAGTACTGCGGTTGAGGTGAGGGTCCGCGGCCGCTCAGGAGACCCCGCGCTGCCAGCAAGCCAGCCGCATTACCATAACCTGTGTACTTTACAAACCGCCCCACTGACATATGCGCGCACACACACACACACACACACACACAGGGCTTTTAGTCCCCAACCATGGGGACATATATCCCCAACAGTTCTTTCTCTTGTACTTTTTCCCCCTAAATGCTACTACAATGTAATCGTTTTATGTACTTATAAGCCATAAATCATTATAACCTAGCTAAACGCTTCTTTTTCCATCCTGTTTATGTTAGTGTGTCTTCAAGACTTCTCTATATACAGTACTGTGCAAAAGTCACCAGTGCAAATCATTTAAGGTATGTTTCTGTTAGCAAAGTTAACATTAGAATAAATGTAATCAAACAAGTACGCAGTAAAAAGTATCAAGATTTGTTTTGTGTGCATAAAAGTATTTGATACTGTGTGTTCTGGTGAGGAGAACACAGGTTCAGGTTCCAGATTCCTCCTCGGTTCCTCCAGCCGCTGTTTTGATTGTGAAACTCCGTCAGCAGCTCCTGATTTAATTTAAAGAAGGACTGATCGAGTCAAACCAGGTTTCTGCTAAAACTACAGTAAATAGTGATTTTAAACTGAACGTAACATCACTAATTACTGTAGAATGTTATTGGTATTTATTCTTTTTAGCTTAACTAAAAAGAACAAACAGTTTTTAAATATTATTTATAACTCTACTTTCAGTCTGTCTGCAGGATCCACATTGCTTATCACTTCGATGGCTAAATGATTGTAGGCTGAATGGGCGGTCATATGCAAATAAGATCATGGTTGTGACATCACATAACTAGCTGAAAAGTAAAGGCACAGTGCTATAGTACTATACTGTTATATATTGCTATATTACGCGTTGCAGAATCTGACTGTACCGTTTTCCTTGCAGAGCACAAAGAGCAGCTCGGCTGCGCAGTGTTTGAGGTCCGTGTCCACGTGGGTCATCAGTCTGACCAGCTTGTTCCTCAGAGTGTCCCCCTGCTCTGGCCTCAGGCCCACCTCCCTCAGGGGCGGCAGGATCTGACCGGCCACAGCGCAGCATCGGTAGACGAGAGACAGAATCAATAATACTCAAATGCACAGCTTTCTATGAGCTTTTGCAGTAAAACACCACACACTCCACACAAACACACAGTGAGACGAAGCACTCAAGTTTAGCACCTGTTGCTTGAGATAGTGTCGCGTTTCTCTGTGAGCCCTGCAGCTTTCGGTCAGAAGGTTCAGCACCGGAGTCAGTTTCTCCTTCAGCTTGTGACCCTTTCATTCACATACAAACACACACAGTGTCAGGACCAGGGGTCATACATATTTGACATATTCACAGTACTGTGCAAGATCATATTTAAAAACTGTTTAGATGAGCAGCAAGTGTTTTATACAAATACATTTACCATACAGAGCTAAAAAGAATACATACCAATAACATTCTCCAGTAAATTGTGATGTTATGTCCAGTTTAAAATCACTATTTACTGTAGTTTTAGCAGAAACCTGGTTTGACTCAATCAGTCCTTCATTAAATGAAATCAGGAGCATTAAATTAAATCAGTGTGTTAACTGTGGAAGTCCAGTATTACTTGTAGTTTCCATCAGAAACCTGATCTGACTCAATCATTGCATAGGTGCCTTAGACTTTTGCACAGTACTGTATTTTATACACACACACACACACACACACACACACACACACACACACACACATATATGGTTGTATGCCAAAGACTCAAAGACTGAGGTGCATGTTTTTGTTGTGTAAATAATTACATCTTCTACAGAGAAAACACTGCGGCACATTTTAATGGACACTTACTGATCATTTGTTGAATTTAACTAATGTGGCCTGTGCAATTGTAGAGGATTGTTAGTAGAGGATGTGTCAGAGAGTCAACTAAATATCATTTCACACACGTACATATATAATAATATGCCCCATATATACAGAATTTGTTTTTGCAGTGTAAAAAAAGTAAAAGTAAAAGTGTTTTATAACGTTAGGCTCTGAAAACCCTGATAAATCTGAGAAATTTACCATATATATATATTTTTAGAGCCTAACGATATCCTAACACCAGTCTCCTATGTCTTTTCTATTACCTAGCAACACAAAAGTCATGTGATGCCCCACTCACTTCTATTCCCAGGCTGCAGATCTCTACTCAAACACTGTACTGAATGACTGCCTTATTCCAAAATGTCTAAAAATGGCTTTTAAAGGCAAATATAAGTGTAATGTGACAGTGATGCTAATGTATGAATTCCATTCCATCTCTCTCTCTCTCTCTCTTTCTCTCTCTCTCTCTCTGTGTCTCACTTTGTCCAGTCTCCTCTCCATGAAGACCAGTAGTGAGTGGACACAGTCCATGTTGACTCCGCCGGACTCCTTCGACGCCTCAGACAGGTGGGCGGAGAGAAGGACGTCCAGACACTGCAGAGGAAGGGCCGACAGCAGGTTCACTGTGTGGCTGGGGGGAGATTTTGGGGGCAAAGAAAAGTCAGAATCCATAGATCGATTATTTTATCTAGTTTAAAGTGCTAAAATGATATTTAGCGGGTAGCCTAATGTTCCGACAATTAGAATTATGCAAACTACATGAAGAATTCATCAGAGGTTCTCAGATTGCTCTCAGACACGAATGGTGTGGTTGCTTGACTGTGTGTAAATTTGATTATTCGTCAAACTATTCATTAACAGCTCAACGCGGTTTGTGAGTTGTGTAATGATTTAAGCATTCAGCATAAAACCATTGTGTGTTTATGTAAGCATCCAGTTTAAAACAATTGTGTGTCGATTTGAGCTTCCAGTTTAAGACAGTTGTGAATTGATTTAGGCATCCAGTGTGTACCAGGCTGCTGCCCTTTTTAGCTCCAGAGCAGAACTAAAGAATCAAACATGTCCTGGCTGATGGACGGACTTTGGATGGACGGAGTGTGACTTTTGGGTGAAATATTCAAGAGCTTTATTCGTTACATTCATAGTTATCCAGGACAACATATAATGAAATCATAATCTGGCCAGATCCTACATTGTGCAAGAAAGAGCATAGTAAAAAAATAAAATAAGAATAAATTGATGGAAAATAACTTGTAATTAACGATGAATAATAATTAAATATCTATTTAATAATTGAATCTGAAGTTGAATAATGTTTTTTTTTTCTTTTCTTTTTTCTCTCACCCACGGAGTTCATCTGCCAGGTCCTCCTCCTGGCTGGTGAGGAGCAGGCAGTGGCGCAGCACGGCCGCCAGGTGGCGATAGAGAGCCGCTTCTTCCTGGAGGCGCAACAGATGCTGAGGTGAGGTTTAAGCTATAATTAGAGGTGTGTAATCAGACAGTGGAAAGTGGGCTTAAGGTGTGTGTGTGTGTGTGTGTGTGTGTGTGTGTGTGTGTGTGTGTGCGGGTATGTGTGTATTTCTGCCCGTACTCAGACCGATACAGGTTTCCCTCTTCGGGCTTCTGCCTGTGCAGGCTGTGGGTGATGTTGAAGAGGATCTTCAGGATCTCGATGGCACGCTGGGAAGGGTCTCGGCCGACAGGGGGCGCTGTGGTCTCAGTCCGGTCCTCCGTGCCCCGCACCTGCAGACAGCGCTCGAGCGCAGCCGTCAGCAGAGACACCCCGCGCGCCTGCAGGACACAGAGGGACAGAGAGCTGGACCAGTCCCTCCATCCCTCTTTACTCCACCTCTCCTTTCTTTCTTTTCTCTCCCCTTCTTTCTCTCCCTCCCTGGTTTTCTCTCTCTCTCTCTCTCTCTCTCCCTGGTTTTCTCTCTCTCTCTCTCTCTCTCTCCCTCTCTCTCTCTCTCCCTCTCT
>JBBJLS010000028.1:5324194-5339595 GCA_037577275.1 Bryconaethiops microstoma | reverse complement strand
AAGCAGAACAAAGAGCGTCTAACTGAAGTCCTGAACCAGTGAAGAAACAGGAGCAGATGATTCCAGATGATCAGGCGTAAAATAGTATTGTTGCACCAACAAGGTGATTCAAAGCAAAAGATAAAGAAACGAGAGGCGGTTCAAGACCTTTGCACAGTACTGCAGTAGTTATAGGAGCATAATGTGTCATGAGTGAAGCTCAAACGTCTGCACACAGTTGTGCATGTAAAATTAAAAGTAAATTGACTTCATTAAGTAATAACTGCTGGATTTCACTGTTTCAGTGTGAACTGAATGTTATTAAATGAGGCTGAGCTGGAATATGGATGATTATAAGTGCTCTGTGTGCTCCTCAGCTGCGTGCTGGATGAGATGGACTTCTCCGGCATGGATCTGGATGACGCTCTGCGCAAGTTCCAGGCACAGATTAAAGTCCAGGGAGAGGCACAGAAGGTGGAGAGACTGGTGGAGGCCTTCAGGTCAGATCATGTTCTGCATGCTTTAGTTACAGCACGATATCCTCCGCACTGTCCTCTTAGCTCCTACACACTATTGTAAAAACACACTAACACCCAGGTCAAATAACAAGTTTTCTGATTCTCTTAGGTAAGTAAGTACACATTCTCTATAAGAACACACTTAAATATGCCATTTTCAGCTCATTTTAATGCTGTATCTTAATTATTCCCCACATTTTCTATGGCGAACACCTATGTGATTTTCTGCTTATTTTATTGCCAAATTTATATTTCAGAATCAAAATTAGCTATGACTGCACACAGACACACTGAAAATACTCTGTACTAAATACTCTTGACTATATACACAAAATGCTGTGGTCAGTAAGAGGCGGACATAAATACTATAGATAAATGAATTAATGACAGTTGAAGTTGTTACTAATTAGCACAAATAGTGGTTTGGAGTTGTACTTCGGTGTCGAGTCCATTATTGTACGTGATAGTGAAGTAAGTAGTGATGTTGCACGTGATAATACTAGTGCGTAAGTAGTGACATAAGTGACATGAGCAGTGATATAAGTAGTGATAATGCACGCAATCTAATACACATAGGTACTGACGTAAGTGACCTAATAGTGAGACTGATTTGCTATTAGTGATATTTTTTGCTATTGTGGAATTTAATATATTCAAAAAACATAAAATGTAGTACATATAAAATATGTGGTGTTTTGCACAGGCCATATATTTTGTTGTAAAGTGGTAGGAAAAATGTACAGAAGTGTGTTTTCTGTAGATGTACTGTATTCCCAAAGCGTGCAGTTTGGTCAGAGGTGCCGAAAAAGCCTCTCTCTGTCTCTCTGGTCCTCAGTCAGAGGTACTGCGTGTGCAACCCTGCGCTGGTGCGGCAGTTCCAGAACCCCGACACCATCTTCATCCTGGCCTTCGCCATCATCCTCCTCAACACGGACATGTACAGCCCCAACGTCAAAGCGGAGAGGAAGATGAAGCTGGACGACTTCATCAAAAACCTACGAGGTGCAGATTTGGAGTGTGGGAGTGTCGTTATTGTTAAATGGTTTATTGACTTGAGCAGTTTTTTCACTCAGGCCATCAGACTCTTCAGTTAGATCTGAACTGAATCATAAACTGTACACACACACACACACACATATACACACAGACACACATCCCTGAACTGAACTTCTTTCTTAAACAATCCATTCCTGAGCTGTTCTGCCTCAAGCAGCTTACGCCACAACTACCACTGTAAACACCCTTTATTTATTTATTTTACACTCCACATCCTCTGTTTGGCTGCTGCTATTATTTGCAGTTATTATTTATTGCTGTCTACCTCCGTTCTGCATTTTTGCACACATAATGACTCAGAAAACATTGTTGATCCCAGAGGAAATTACTGCGACTGCACAAGACACACAGAGACACAAAGACAAGAAAATTATAAAATATATTATAAAGTCAAAATACTCTCCAGAAATACTCTGTACTAAATACTCTTTACTATATGCACAAAATGCTGTGTTCAGTAAGAGAGGAGGATATTAATACTATAGACAAATAAATAAATTATTGCTGAAGTAGTTTACTAATTAACACTAAAGTGGTTTGTAGTTGTTTTCTAATTATTGCTGAGTCTGTTGTTGCAGGTAATAGTGATCAGTACTAGTGATATTTCACATGATAATATGATGGGTGGGTGATGGGGGAGGAGTTATAGAGTCTGATGGGTTGGTGTGTGACAGAGGGAGGAGTTATAGAGTCTGATAGGTGGGTGTGTGACAGGGGAGGAGTTATAGAGTAATGGGTGGGTGAGAGATGGGGGAGGAGTTATAGAGTCTGATGGGTGGGTGTGTGACAGGGGAGGAGTTATAGAGTCTGATAGGTGGGTGTGTGACAGGGGAGGAGTTATAGAGTCTGATAGGTGGGTGTGTGACAGGGGAGGAGTTATAGAGTCTGCAGTGTTCAGTGGACCACTTTATGCTGGTCAGTCTGTGGCTAAAAGTGCTCCTCGGTGCAGGGGCTACAGTGATCTTACAGTGTTGCGTTTGGTTCCTGCTTAACACTGCTTCTTCTCACCAAGACCCACTTAGACTCTGCATGTTTCCCACCAGGTGTGATGATGAAAGATGGCACCCTCTACCCTCTGGAGGTCAGAAAGGTCATGCAGAACAGACCCTCAGCTGGATCTAGGATGAAGAAACGTGGCATCGTAGAGCAATGCTGCCATTTCTACTGTGACTATTATGATTTGGAGAACTACTGCAACACCTAGAGCGCCAAACATCTCTGCAGATGTGAATGGGGTCCCTGTGTCTCCATGGTAAATGGATCAGGGCTCAGAACCAATTAATTTGCAGTGTGTATATATTATACATAAACTTCTCTGTGAAAAAAATAACACAAATAAAACAGTAAATACACTCTGACCACATATGTGGAGTAAGTGGTTTGTTTGTTTTTACAGATGATGAAGATGAAGAAGAACTTATACAGGCCTCATTAGTTTGTGCAGATTCCACTAAAAACGACTTGAAAATGTACTAGACGTGTTATGTATGTAGGTTTATAGCCTCTAAGAGTTTGGTTAGCAGACAGTAATGATAACAGGAGTCTGTAGAGTGTGGTTGCCTGTTGTAATGGCAAATTTGTTTTTACTTATGTATTTTTTTGTACGGGTAGATATTGGGGGACACTGTGAGGACATATGAATACCGGTGAACTGTCCCATCTATATATTATAAATACGGCCTTGTGTTCAGAATTGTCGAATCATTCAGAAATGACAGTTTTGCACCGAAATGCCGTATGAATCCATTCATTTTGGGATTCATTGAGAGCCGCTCAATCAGTGTAAGCGGGTGGAGTGAATCTGTTGTACACTGAGATGTATGTAAATGTGTCTGCTTTTGTGACATCACAAAAACAGTCACTTCAAAATGGGCTCAGTTTACATATATGGCCCCTGTGGGCACGGTGTTTACATTCCTACATCACACTCTTATTTTAGAAATTCACTTTTTCGTATTTATGTGTCCTTTAAATGAAAGGGGCTTCACGTTTCCGAGGAAAGACACCAACATGCGGGGCTATTGGGTCTAACATTTTGCGCTTTAGTGCATTTTCTTTTAAAACTTTGTTTTGTTCAAAGGATGAGTAGACATTAAAAGAACAAAGAAAGAAAGAAAAAAGAATGGATGAATGAATAAATAAGACAACTTCCAAAATAACTACAAAAACAACTGCCCTAAAAACTACATTTCCCAGCAGCGCTCGCCGCCTGGTTTACAGTGAGAAAAGTAAAATGGCGGATTAGGAGGGGATGGGCCTCTTATTGTGTTCTTAAGAGAATAAAGAATGTTTCAGGGTTTAATATCGCATTTTTGAGTTTACTGGAGACGTTTTTAAAACGCTTTAGGGAGTCACGACTTTGGATTTCACCCCTCCGGTTCGCCTGCCCCCTCTGAAGGTGGGTTTAGTCTGTTTTGGGTGAATGTTGTCGGTCGACCTGCTAAAGCAGCGCTGCGATGCTGCTGGTTAAAGGCAATAAATGTGGTGTTTTCCTGCAACATTGAGTGTTTAGGTGCTGCCTGACAAAGCACACAGTCCTTATAATTTTGTCGGTGACTGTGTTTACGGCCTCTGTTCTGTAATGATGTAAAACAACACGGTTTTGCTAGCATAGCTGGCTAGCTAGGCTAGCTCGCAGGGGCCAAGACAGAAGTTGCAGGCAGATTGCCTTTCACATCTTCTGTGTTTCTGCTTTAAATCGTGCTTACAGAATTGTCACCTTAAGTCTTCAGAGTGCCAGCTTAACAGGAGAAAATCAGAGGCGCAGGCATCGTTTGTTGCTGTGTTGTTGGGTTAAGTGCTCTCAGTGAGGGTGATTAGGGGGTCAGTTCATGGAAAACATTGACAAGACACCGCAAAAGGCCACTCTCCACCTTATTTAGCCCTAATTCCATGCTTAACTAGAAATCTGCCTCAAAAATAGGGCGGTTTAACTCTTGACCCTCAAGTTTTGTCTCATTGATGTTTATTTATATCACGTCTTTTTATTTGAGCTTTAAATTGAGCTTACAGAATTGCCAGCTTACATCTACAGAGTGCCAGTTTTATAGAACACCAGAGGCACATGCATCATTGGATGCTGTGTTGTTGGGTGAAATCAAGTTCAGTGCTCTCAGTGGGGTTGATTAGAGGGTCAGTTCATGGAAAACATTGACAAGACACCACAAAAGGCCATTCTCCACCTTATTTAGCCCTAATTCCATGCTTAACTAGACACTTGCCTCAGAAGTAGGAGAGTTTAACTCTTGATCCTCAATATAATAAGTTTTGCCTCATTAATGCTTATTTTTATCACACCGTTTTATACCTGAATAGTAGTTGTTGGAGTAATATGATGCACCAGATTCAAGCCACAGTAACGTGATTTTGCCCACTTGTCTTAAATTGCGGGTTAAGGATATCTCTCTTGGCCGAGTGTAGTAGTTTAGTGAGGATGAAGCAGACCTATTGCAAGTTAAGATTAGTTGTTGTTTTACATGATTACTGGATTGGGCAAGCTAGAGTGTGTGTTCAAAATCACCCAGTTTGTTGAAGTTGATGACATTCACACAGATTTTCTTGTCTGTTTCCCGTCGCAGCCTGAGCAACATTCAGATGAAGTGGAAGAAGAAGAGGAGGAGTCTGAGGGAGCCAGAAGGACGACTGGCCTAAGGTGTTACCAAGGAAACAGAGACCACAGATGATGAACCCAGTGAGCTGGTAAATGTAAAAGGGCTAAAGAACGAATCTGTCAGAGCAAGTCTGATGTACTTGTTCCTCCCTCTTAATCGGGACCATCTGCTTGTAATGTAGTGAAAATGGGAGATTGGCCCAAGTTGACCCCCAGTACTTTGTGTCTGTGTGTGTTTGTTTTGTGCTTGTGTAGGAGGCTTCTGCTGCTACTTCTTCTGACACTACATTCCTTATGCCTCAGCAGTGCTCTGAATATCATTTTGCCAACAGGTAGGTGCAAAAGAATGTTGAGTACAGTTAACATGGGGCATTTACTCTAATCAGCCATAACATAAAACTACCTGCCTCGAATGATGTAGGTTCTCCTTGTGCCACCAAAGTAGTTTTAACCAGTTGAGACATGAACTCCACAAGGCCTCTGAAACTGCTTTATCAGACACCAAAACATTAGAATCAGATTTCTTTAGTCCTGTAGGTTGAGAGGTAGGCCCTCCATGGATAGGACTAGTTTGTCGAGCATGTCCTACAGATGCACGATTGATTGGTCTTGGGAATGTTGAGGTGAAGTCAGTATCTTTGCCAACTCTTTATGTTCCTCAAATCATTCCTCAATAATAGGGGTGTTCGATATAGACAAAAATTGGTATTACAATATTTTTTGCCATTTTTCTAATAACGATAATTTGACGATAATTTAAATATATTCCAAAAACTTTTGTACCTGCTTTCTGTACTGAATACAATGTTTACTGTACTTTACTAATGGTACATAAGGAACACCACACAATAGTACATTAACAATGATGTTTGAAGAAAAACAGGTCTTGTTGAATTGATTAAAACTGGCATAAAAACAAGAATTGTGTTAACACTGAAATCAAGCTGTGCAACTAAGTAGTTTTTTACTCACCACAACTGAATTCTGGCATTCAACAGTCCTGCTATTATTTGGTATTAATAAGCAACAATTAAAAATATGCCTTCTGACAAACACAATTCACTCCTTTACATATGGAAGACTAAAAGTCAGTCATTTCAAATCCATCTAATTCTACACAGGAAAAAAACAAACAATTTCGGCATTTGTAAATTAATTATTCAGTTTCAGGCCAATATTGCACAACGATATCAAATTAACTTGGTCTTTAGATTTAAAAAAAATTAAATTCTGTCCAATTTTGCACAAAGATATTGGAAAAATATTCTTGTTTTTGTCTGGCAAGTATGATGTTTGCAAACAGTGTCAGTGAAATGTACGGCTTGTATGTTCTGCTCTACTATAAATCCATTGTTGTGGTGAAATGCAACATGTTCTTCAGTTTCTCTGCCAGAGTTTGGTGACTTGTATCATACAGTTCAGACAGAGCTGTTTTACTGTAATACTTTCGGCTAGGCAGTGTATAAATTGGGTATAATCTGTTCAGAATTTCTTTAAAACCCTCTTTCTCAACCAATTGAACTGGCTGTGTAGCCCCATAAGCAGCTAACTGTGTTGCATTGTGTGTTTTGGCAACTTTCTATCACGACCAGCATTGACTTTTTCAGCAATTTGTGTTGTGGGTTCAGGCCAGGCAATCTAGCCTTTGCCCTACCATTTACCGTTACCTTGGACCACTTAGAAATTAACCACTACATAACAAGACGTGCCATTTTGGAGATGCTTGCTTCCTAGTTATCTAGCCATCATAATTTGGCACTTGCTCTGATCCTTATGTTTGCTCATTTGTTCTGCATCCTACACTTTGACTTCAAGAACTGGCTGTTCATGTTCTGCCTAATATTTCCCATCCTTTGACAGGTACCACTGTAATGAGATATCAGTGTAATTCTTTTCACCTCTCAGTTGTGGCTGATCAATGTGTTACTTCCTGTCTTAAAGTTTGTTTAGCCTCCCACTAGATTACTAATCTAGTGCTGTTTTCTTTTTCTAGTGACATTGATGTGGAGCTTACAGCAGAGGTGAGAGTAGTAGAGACTTTGCCATTGGCTTTGTTGGGGCCTGCTGTCCCTGATATCAGATTCAGAAAGACAGGTAAGTGCATATGCTGTTGTTTGGTATATATAGCCTTTATGTCTAGTTCCAGTTTTGGAGGGCTGGAGGATAGCATAGCAGCTTAATGGGTTTGTGCATGTATACAATGCATGTAATATGTTTTGGGCATTTGTGCTACACAAATTATTCTTTTATGTGATTATATCTTTTCTTTTTTTCCAGGGTGTGCATTTGATAGACAGTTGCCTCCATCCACAGCCCACAGACCGAAGAAGGGCTTTGCAGACTGCCTTTCACCCCCTGTCCTTTCCCCCTCTTGGACTGCAGCACAAATGCCCAGACCATCTTCTCTCTGCACCTCTCAGAGGGAAACGGAGACTGCCAAAAGTCCTCTTCCGTCTTCTCCTTCCACATCTCCTTCATCCCCCTCTTCTGCTCCCTCTTCTCCCTCCTCTTCTCCCTCCTCATGCTCTCCTGGAGATAGAGGGATCGGCTATCATGAGGACAGGGATGATGGCCATGCTGGGAACAGTATGGCTGGCAAAGCGGCAGGAGATGGAGTGTCATCTACTTCATCTTTAGCTCCATCATCACTCTCTGCGCCTCCTGCACCTTTGAATCCATTGCGCTGTGTCTCCTCATCCCCCAACCTGCATGGCAATGGCCAAAGAGAGGACACAGAGTTGGAAATCTATGACCCTTTTCACCCTACTGATGGGGAAGGAGAACAAGGCACTGGTCTTTATGAGGAGGAGGAGGAAGAAGAAGAAGAAGAAGAAGGAGATAAGTATGACCCCTTTGAACCCACTGGCTCACCAGCCTCTGAGAAAGAGGAGGAAAGAGACATGGAAATGGAAATAGAGGAAGAGGGAAGTACAGTGAGTAGCATACCATGTGACGTAAAAGCAGGTACGGAATTGGAGCTAGAGACAGTTGCTGAGGCAGAGGGTCCACCTCCAGACTCAACAGAGACCCTAGTTCCACTTCCGGAGGATGAGGATGCTCACACACTGAACAGCATCAAATCCATGAGGGAACGAGGGAAAGGTGCGAGACAGAAGAGACAGGATGACTCTGAACATGACTCTGAAATTGAAGAAGGTGAGATAGTGGGTGCCAGTGAAAGAGGGAGAGAAAGGGAAATGGAGAGAAGAAGGGAGGTACTGCTTCCATCATCTGGAAGTCCTTCCTTTCTTCAGGGGGCAGGCCTCAAACCTGAGAGAATCTTGCGGGTTTTGGATGGTGAAGGTTTTGTTTCTGTCCGAGCTGAGGGAGAATGGGATAGGGAGCCAGCACCCCCAGTAGGCATGGGGGACTTAAGGAGGAAACTTACCAGCAGGCGAAAAGAGAGGTTCCGATCTTGCCCATCTTCTGCTTCCATATCACCCCCTCCATCTGCCCTGCCTCTTCCCTCTTCCTCTCCTCCCATTTCCCAATCCCAGTCTACAGAGAAAGCAAGGAGTCGAAAATCATCAAAGAGCTCCAAGGAGAGGGACCGCCGCAAGAGGAAAGAGGGAAAAAGTGTAGAGAAGGAAAAACGGAAGAAGAGGAAAGCAGGAAAAGGGGAGTCGGGCGCAGAAAGCAAGGAGAGGGATCATGAAAGAAGGAGTAGAAGAGGAGGTAAAGAGAAGGACAAGGACAGGAGGAGCAGCAGGAGCAATAGTCGCAAGAGGAAAAGCAGACAGCGCAGTACTCCAGAGCCTTCCTCCCGCTCCCATTCCCAAAATGCATCACGGCATGCACGAAGTCGCAGGTCCTGGTCTAGCCCCTCAGAGGGTCAACACCGAGGGCGAGAACGGGATAGAGACAGGGACAAAGAAAGAGAAAAGGAAAGAGAGCGGGACAGAGACCGGGAAAGAGACCGATACAGGGACAAGAGAAGAGATGACAGGGACAGGGAGAGAGAGCGAGACTCCAGGAGGAAAGATGGAAGGAAGAGAGGTCGGGATGAAGAAAGCAGAAGGTCAAGCAGCCGAGAGAGGGGGAATGCGAAAAGGAGAAGAGAAAGCAGTGAGGGGAGAAGCAGGGAGAAGGAAAGACAGCGAGAAAGAGAGCGGGACAGGAGAAGAGATGGCCGACCTGTTGTACCTCCATCTATTCAGGATCTAAATGGGTCGGATCTTTTTGCCATCAAACGCACTATCACTGTTTCTTCTACACCCACCACCACAGTCCCCAGCTCTCCAGCACATGGCCAAGACCGCCATCGTAGCCCTGGGCAAAACTCAGATAAACCCCGCAAGCGCAAACGGAAACGAAGGAGACGCTCAGATGATGAAAGAGTAGAAGAGGAGCAAAGGAGCAGGTCTCGTCCCTCTTCACTAACCCCTCCTCGCTACCACAGCTATGAATCTGACCGTCTTTCAGACCACCCAGAGCCAGACATGCTGTCTCTGGACGGAGAGGCACTGGACTCAGATTATCCCTCACTGGAAGATTCTCCTCTGCTCCCCCCTCCTCCCCCTGTACCCCCTATCCCTAGTCCCAAACCCAAATCCACAGCCCCCAAAAGCAGCCGGCGCCATGAGAAGAAGAAATCCAGGTCTGGCAAAAAAACAGGACAGTCGGAGTCGTCCACCTCCTCTTCCTCTCACAGACCGAAAACAAAGAGCAAAAACCTCTTGGCATCATTATCCCCACCTCTGTCCGCTTCTTCTGGTAACACCACTTCTCTTCCTAATGCTGCCTCCTCGTCTACTGGCAAAAGACGCAAAGCAGGGAAGGAGAAAGGGGGCAAGAAGGAGTCTGGTCGTTCTGGCAGATCCAAGAAGCTGGGTGGAAGCAGCAGGAAGGCCAAGCTGCAGTCCAAGGTGTCGGTGATGGTGCGCGAGGGTGTTAGCAGCACCACGGGAAACAGTGGCAAACTAGGAATGGACCTTTTGGGACCTAGTGGTGTTGTGAGTGGGGCCGCAGGACCCTCAGTGGTGGGCGGGTCTATAGCTGTTGTGTTCCGTCGGGACAATGAGAGTCGATCGCCGTTCCTCAAGCCTTGCTCTGAGCCCCTTTCCTTGCCTGGCAGAGCCAAGGATCTTAACAAGACTAGCAAACAGCGCAACACCCTTGCACCACTTTCTTCAGCCAGCCCAGGAGGACTTAAGTCAAAGAAAGCTAAACCAAGCTCTATTACGTCCACGTCGTCATCTGCATCCTCGCCTACATCGTCTTCGGCAGCTAAGCGTAGACGGAGGCCAGGAAAGAAGCCACGGGAAAAGGGACTGACAGTGGATGGGTCCGATGCTAAAAGTGCCAACAGTAGCACTTTGGGCTCCGGTTGGAATGGAGCATCAACAGATATTCAGCCTTTGGGTGGAGCTGTACCTAAACCATCGAGTCCACCCTCTGCTCTTCCTGGACCCACACCTTCATCATCCTCCTCATCCTCTTCATCTTCCTCATCTACCAGTGTCCTTCCCCCATCGTCCTCACCTCCCCACACTCCCCCACTGTCTTTGCCACCCTCTCGAGACACAAGGGAATCTTCTCCAGACTCTCAAACAGTAGACAGCAGTTGCAAGACCCCAGAGCCTTCATTCCTTTTGGAAGAGTGCCCGGCTCAGTCTCAATCATCTCTCCTTACGCCTTCAAAGTCTCCCTCTAGCCCTCCTCAGACAAGAGGGGATGCCATTTCTCAGTCTGCCTCCAAGTCCATCCCATTGGATGACCAGAAAACATCACCTCCATGCTCCACTTCTGCATCTGCCTTGGCAGTTGCCTCCCTTTCCCATTCCGTTCCTCCTCCGGCAGCAGACCCTTCCTCATCCTCCTCATCTTCAGTGTCTTCGTCTTCTGTCAGTAAGCCACCGCCTCCTCCACCACCACCCCCTGCAGCTCCACCTTTGCCCTGGAGCTTGCAGGCAGGGGTAGATTGCACCGCTGGAGGCGTTTTAGCATGTGAGCTTTTAGTACTTGTATTGAACCGTTTACACTACATAAGATAAACTAGGGCATGATATGCACACTTTTATGTATAGAATAGGGAGAATGTAGACAGGTAGTGAGTAATTTTGGCATAGGAAGTGACTTAAATTTTCCTTTAATTATGTTGGAATTTTGAAAAAATAATGGTTAAGATGTAAACAGAGTCGTTAAATTAGCTGTAAAATGTTACATTCTAGAGAAATTTACGGAAGTACTGATAGGAGCCAGAGGTCTGAAGTGTTTGAAAGCCCCCTCACAGAAGGTTGTCACATGAATATGCTGTGTGATGCATGCAACATTATAATACTATAGTTCTGAGATGTCAGAGAGGCATGCAGGGTTTTATGAGGCGAAATAGAATCATAAGCTACATTTGCGTTACAGATATCATGACCTGTCTTCCATCAGCACCACTGTAAAGAACACTTCAACCCACCACTGCACTTCAACCCACTCTAAATGTCAATGTTTAAATCATACAGAAAGAAATATCTTTGGAATTTTCTCTTGATAGTAAGAGCTACAATATTTATGATCAAAACTCTTGGAATGCAACATGTAAAAGCATTAATAATTTAAAATCTGCCTTGCAGTGACCGCTCTCCTGTTTAAGATGGAAGAGGCCAATATTGCCAGCCGAGCCAAAGCACAGGAGTTCATTCAGGCCACAAGTCAGGTGAGATCTGTGGTCTTTCAAAACATCACTTTTTCTGTTGCTATTTGTTTATCCTACCTAGGTTCCTGCAGTTTGTTCACCTGAAACTACTTTTTTTTTTTTTTTAAATAGATTCTCTCTCAGGCAAACCAGAATCAGTCGCAGACACATCCTTCATCTTCCTCCTCTTCTTCTTCTTCCACTCAAGTCCCTCCACCTCCGTCACATGCACCACCTCCAGGTCCAACTCCAGCGCAGTTTATTCTCCACGGCTCTCTTCCTTTGGTCGGCTGCACTAAAACACCACCTTCTCACTTACACCCTGGACTTTCACTGGGTGGTGGATGTGCTCAGACTCCACCTCCTCCATTGCCTACAGGGCTGTCTGTGACAACAGGGGGCGCAAATGAGACAAGCTGGGACAGTGAGAGTAAAGACCCTGATAAGGTATCTACCCATAATACTGCTTTTTGTAGTGTGTCTTTATGTTTGTATGGGATGCATAGTGTTATTGGAGTCAAATCGGTATCAGCAGAATGACTGGCAGCAGACAGATGTGTATGTTGTACTTTAGAAGAGCAGAACGTAAAGGTGAAACTGGGCTGCATACATTGATTCTATTCATTTTACTATATTTGTAACTGTACAGAAATAAATGTTAGATTGTGCTATGATTGTAATCAAGTACAGTTTAATACATTTTATTATTAAGCGCTCATGTCTGGAGATATGGACATGAAAATATATCAGAAACTACTTTATTGATCAGGTATTGATTTTCCATATGATTTTTATAGCAGTGCATCACAACTATGCAGTCAAAATGACTCCTGACAAGTTTTTTGCCTTGTTTTTATTCTCCTACAGTATTTTAAAAAGCTGCACACCCAGGAGAGGGCAGTAGAGGAAGTGAAGTTGGCCATCAAACCTTACTACCAACGCAAAGACATCAACAAAGACGAGTACAAAGACATACTGAGGAAAGCTGTGCACAAGGTAAACACAGATGTTCCGTAAAGATGTTTCATTGATTGGAGCTCCTCCAGCCCTAGCCTTTGTTTGCACTCTGCTGAAAAAGTTTGAAGACAAAATAAACCACTTCGACTTGTTGTCACAAAGCACCTCATGACGCAGTGCTGGGATCAGGTTTAATGGTTGGTTTAGAGACCTTGGTTACCATATATTTAAAGGAACATTTGAAACCACACAAACACAAAGAAAGGTCTCCTTTCTTAATACTATTTTACACAAGGTGATAAAGGTTGATGCAGTATAGATGGTTATGATAAAAAAATAAATAAAACACTAGTTGCTGATGAACTTTGAAGACCTTTTTTGGGAACTTTGAAGAAATTTTGGCAGCAAAAAATAGCAATAGTGGAAACAAAGAAATTATTTAATTATATGGAAAAAATATATATATATATATACATACACACACACACACACACACACACTTGTATGTATAAATTTTTTACAATACAAGCACACATTTGTATTTTTATTCTATTTTTTATTTTTGCGGTTCTGTGTTTCTGTCCACTTTCTGCCGTGACAATGCAAATTTCCCCATTTGTGGGACTAATAAAGGTTTAATCTTGTCTTATAGATTTTGGGGCGGCAGGGCAGGTGGTCGCATATGGTGCAGAATGTCAGGGGGTTGCTGCCAGAGCAAGTTTCCCCAGAAGTCCGCCCCCTTGTGGCCACAGCAAAGAGACACAATTTATGTTCTGGGAGGGTTGGCTTACTTAGCCTGAAAACATTTCTGTCAGAACAGTTTTTGCTTTAATCCAAACTTATGATTTAATTATGCGCAAGTGTCCAGGGAATTCCCCTTTTTAATACTGCGAACAGTGCCGAAAAGCATCGGTCTGAAATGAAGGTTAATAATTAGCGGCTTGTGTGAACAAAAATGTTGAGTGACTAAGAATTGGACTGTGCTGTAACATTCTTGAAAACAGCTCAAAAGATGCACTAGGAATGATTTTTTTGGTGTTTTTCCGGTAAGCTTGCCAAGCCGCTCAACCTAGATGTTGTTAAATAAACCTTTTACTTCATACACCATAACTTCTATATGCACACAATTTGCATCAGCAAAGTTTTAAAATGTGTGCTGTATGCTCTAATATAACAACAATGTAGAGTGGCTAAGTGGTTCCTTAAGAACTGGGATGTGCTGGAAAAATTCTTGAAAACACATCGGATGTAACACATGAATTATCGCAAAAATGCTTTTTAAATAGGACGTCTTTAGTACCTTTAGTTAGAGGACATTAGTACGTCATATTTGTATTTTTACAGAAGGTTAGGACTGGAGGTATGTTGTCAAATGTAACTTTAAAGTCAGAATCAGAAAACGTTTTTGATCCTGGAGGAAATTGCTTATGAGTGCAGACACACAGATACAAGAGCAAAATAGACTATGAAGTCTAAAAAAACTATTAAAATACACTACGCTGTATACAAAAGTGCTGGGGTATTAAAACAATAGATAAGTTGTATTAGTAAATAGATTTTCTTAGAATTTCTTAGTTTTTCTTAGAATGTATCTGAACTTAAAAATTTTGCTGATGCAAATTGGCAAGCTTAACTGAAAAGTGTGGAAAAATAATTCTCGAGTGTGATATATCTGGCGAGTTGTTTTCAAGAATGTTACAACACAGTCCAGCTCTTAAGGAAACACTTGGTCACTCCACATTTTTGTTCTATTAGAGGGGACACCGCAGCCGCTACTTAACCTTCACTTCAGAACGGTGTTCACAGTGCTGAAAAGGGGAATTCCATGGGTGTTTGTGCATGATTTAATAGGAAGTATGGTTTTCAGCAAAAACAATGTTCTGATGGAAATCTTCTCAGGCTAAGTCAACCCCAACCAACCCCCGTCTTCTTGTGTGGCCACAAGAGGGCTCACTTCTAAGGAAACGTTCTTTTGCAGCAGCCCCCCCAACATCTTGCACCTGATCTTGTTGTTCCCCCATCTACACAATTTAAAACAAGTTACAAAGGTTCCCACATTAGTGCATGTGTCCACTGTACCCTGTAACAGAGCAAAACTGTTTCCTCTGGGGAAAATGAATGTACTGCAAGTTCTTTGTTTTTCAGATCGTGAACTAATCACTTAGCTGATTAATCAACAACAACATTATCAGTTAATTTATAATCGTGTAATCAATTTAGTTGGAGTAATCATGACAGCCCTACTGGTTTCAGTTAGTCATAAAACCGAAGTTCTCGAGTCTACACATATGAAGCCCGTTTTTCCAGTTCCGATCCGATTCCGGTATAATACATATTTTTTTTTACTTCAATACTAGCATTATTCTTATTGAAATTGTGCTCTTTGTTAGTAATGTTACATCACAGAATAAATAAATTACTAAGCACTTATTGTAAGAGCCAAAAATATACACAACTACATTTGAATTTAAAGGAATTCTGAAGGAATTTATTTATGTCACACTTCACAAAAAGGGAGCAGCAACAGCTGTAAAAGCTGTCTTGGCTGAACCATCTAAATAGTTACAGTATTATGGCCATTTTAGCAGCAACAACTGTGTAAAAAATAAAGTGCAAAACTAATACATTTTAAATAACGTGAATTCGGAGACAC
>JBBJLS010000028.1:5313945-5318537 GCA_037577275.1 Bryconaethiops microstoma | reverse complement strand
CTTCTCAGCACAGTCTGCAGACTATCAGTCATCCCACTGTCTCCACTCTCTACACCCCACCTTCCCCTCAGCCAAGTCACATTTGGTCACCTTTCAGCGTTTTAACGGTATCTTACCCTGCCAATGTTATAGGGTCAAAAATGGAATTGTTGGGGTATTATGGCTGGGCGATATTGCAAAAAAATCATGATACTTTAAGGCATTTTTTAAATGAAAACCCAAATTAAAAAGTAAAAATAACAAAAAAAAAAAAAAAAAAGTTTAAACCACATTTCACATACAGATTATATTCTCTTGAACTCGCTCCATTGTTAAGACTTGACTTCCAGTCAATTAGTTGAGACAGTTACATCCCTTGGGAGCCTCTTCTAGGCCTCTAATGATACATGCTGTTGGTCGTGGAGTTCATGGTGGAGGCCTGAATACCAATGCCTGCACATGGCAGCTTTAACCACATACGTCCAGTTGTACCCATAAAATACAGTGTTGTTCTTGCCTGCATTTGCCTTCAAACTCTAGTATGGTTTCTGTCATGGTACTGTTCCCACACACTGCTCCCCGGTGCCCCCCGCTGGTGGCAACCCCTGCTTCACTTGGTGAATGGGTTGAATGCAGCTAAAGAATTTCCCATTCTTCACACTGTGTGCTGTGCTGTGGTGTGTACACACTTTACTTTACTTTACTTTACCTTAACAGTGAGGTTCCCTTGAGCAAGGTACCATCCCCACACACTGCTCCCTGGGCGCTGCGTTGCTGGCTGCCCACTGCTTCACTTTGTGAATGGGTTAAATGCAGCTAAAGAATTTCACATTGTTCACACTCTGCGCTGTGCTCCGGTGTGTTCACATGTGACAAAAATGGCCACTTTACACTTGACTTTGTCTGCATCCTCCCACATAGCCCTCATATTCTGCACCACAGGCATTTTCACGCAGCCCCCACACAACATGGTGGAACAATCGTTATGCCTCCACACACCCAGTGTTTCTTATACATTTAATAAATAAACAGATAAGCAAGGAGCCCGAGACAGCACAGCCAAGCACCTGAGAGGGGGGTGTGATGCAGCTTGGCATAGCTACTTTATGTTTTATGTACACCTGTTATATTTTATCTTTATTAACATTATATTATTAGCTATGTATACTAGGAAGTGTCTACAAGTCTGCCAAAAGATCTGTTCACACCTGGCATTAACAGGCGTCCTGGGAGGTCTGATCACAAGAGGACAGCTCTAAGACTGTCAGTTCACACCTGGCATTAGAAAGTGTCTCCACATGTGTCTTGAGTGACCACTTGTGATCGGATATCACTTCCCTGCTCTCAAATAAACACGTACATAATTTCTGTTTGCAAAGATAAAATGCTTTTTACTAGTGGAAGGCAGAAATGCACTTCCTGTGTCCAGCCTGCCAGACATTAAAAGAAGGAGCAAAAGAAATCTAAACAATACAGACTATTGCTGTCAACTGCTTTGGCACTTTAGTGCCAAATGATCCCGTTGATGCAAACGAGAAGGTAGTTTTGCTTACACAGAGGATATCGGTTGAATAGGTGGTCCTTCAGTGAGCCCCAGGATACATTCACAAACACGCTGCTAAAAGAATTTGGGTATATGTGGCCCAGACCACCCCTGAATCTGGTTTGAGTGATGCCCCAAGTCCACTCTTTTCAAAATAAAAGTCATCTGTGGAGTCATGTAATTGCTCCAGATGGAGTTTTGCTCTAGCTCCATCATGTGGATAATGGAAGGACTCACTTAAAGTAACCTGATCAAATAGTCTCGTCTTCCTCCTCTTCACAGAGGTACTGCACCCCCAACCCCCCACCCTGCTCACTCGGCACAACTGCGCTCTATCTGTCTTACTGCAACGGCATTTCCAGGCTTACGTTTCTCAGTGACTTAACAGAGTTCTGCTTATTTTAGATCACCCTTATATTTACACATTGCTGAAACAGGCCTCATGAAGGCTCTTCGAACTGATTTATATTCTGCCCAGGAGTGGCTGCGATAAGTCTGCTGTCCCTCTACTGGCTGCTATTGAGTCAAAATCACATATAGTACAAACAAAAATGCTTGCAGACATGCTCAAGGCTTGCAGTAAACCTTATAAATCCCATTCATTCAGTGGAGCTCTGATTTCGCTGTATGTGTTTATGTGCGCTATTATAATGTGCTCTGAGCCTTACCACACCTCCTCAGGAACACAATTGATCTAAGCGTCCTCTTATTCCAAGAATGTAAATGTTTACAAAGCAATGAAAAGCTACACCTCGAGGTCCAGCGGTGATCTGTCTTGTGTTCTGTGTTTCAGATGCGGTGCCGACCTCCCCCTCCTCACCAAGCTCACTGAATTGACAGAGTGCTGCTTAAAGGAGCCTAAAACCAAGGGAACTACTGGACAGCAAACACATACACACACACATACACACACACACACACACACACACACACACACACACACACACACACACACACAAAGGTTGTCATGCTCTTGTGGTCATAAGAAAAAGGGAGACATTTCAAATGAACACTCCATGAACATTTTCTAAAAAAAATTCTCTTTATCTCTTCTTACTTTTTCTGATATGATTATACATTTGAACTATCCTTGTAAAAACAGTAGTTTTAAATCATGTCGTTGATACAAATGTATCATTACTACTTAGTTCTTTATGAACACAGGTGCTGGGGTTTTAATGTTCAGGCTTTGTCATGACTTGTAAAGGAAGTGGTAAAGTTCATAAACTGGCTCACTGATTCTGTTCTTTTATTTTTTTAAAAGAGTATCAGGGTTTTTTTAAGGCTCTATAGAAAGGTTCATATTTGTTCAAAAACATTGCTGTTGCTTCTGATGTTAACTTTTGATTCTGTTGTTTTTTGTTGCTTCTGATGTTAACTTTTGATTCTGTTCTGTTTTTTGTTGCTTCTGATGTTAACTTTTGATTCTGTTCTGTTTTTTTAATTGCTTCTGATGTTAACTTTTGATTCTGTTCTGGTTTTTTAATTGCTTCTGATGTTAACTTTTGATTCTGTTGTTTTTTGTTGCTTCTGATGTTAACTTTTGATTCTGTTTTTTTTTTGTTGTTGCTTCTGATGTTAACTTTTGATTCTGTTTTTTTTTTTTATTGCTTCTGATGTTAACTTGTGATTCTGTTTTTTTGTTCCTTCTGAGGTTATCTTGTTCTGATGTTAACTTTTGATTCAGTTTTTTTTTTTAAATTGCTTCTGATGTTAACTTCTGATTCTGTTCTGGGATTTTTTGTTGCTTCTGATGTTAACTTGTGATTCTGTTGTTTTGTTTAAGAGGGTGTCCAGGGTTTTTTAGGCTCTATAGAAAGGTTCATATTTGTTCAAAAACACATACTGCTGTTGCTTCTGATGTTAACTTGTAAATCACAATGGGTGTTCTTGGGTTAAGTTTTATTCTTTAATTATGTTCTAAGACTTTCCTAGTGCCATTGCTAGTGACCCCTCCCGCTCGTCTTGAGGATCATTTGATTCCGAGGCTCACGGGAGCCTTACATGGGAAGACTGGGAGCCAGATCGGGATCGGGTTGTCATATTCAGTAACTGCGGATCAGAGGCACTGCTGACTGCTTCCAAGATCCCTGCTTAGATCTGCCCTAAAGGGCAACGCTGGCATTTCGGCAAATTATGTCATGTTAAACTTCATCATAAACTACTCAATAACTATTAAACATTTGTTTATTTTAAATGCGTGACATTGTTTGCCAAGTTATTTATCCCTTTTCATTAAATTGTGGTGCATGTAGTCAAAATAGTATGAACTGGAAGAAAATGCATATTCTAAATTCAAAATATATATCTTTTTTATTTTTTTATACCAAAGCTGATGAATTTCATAAAACGATTCAGCTTTTTAGACTGTCCTCATCCACTAAGAAACTACCTGGTAAATATTACTTGGTTATTCTGGTTTCTTGGTTAGCAGATGTTTCAGAAGATCAAACAGAACTGAAACCGTTGAGCCTCTAATAAAGTCAAAAAAAAATCTTTCTACACAACATAAGAAATAAAACCTCAATCATTATTCAGCAGAGACAAGCTCTGTACATTCACGAGTTACACCCCACAGTCTCACTTTAAGGCTGTGACAGGGATGATGCAGTTACAGAATTAAAACCTTTAATTCCACAGATGGCATGCAGTGTTGAGGTGGAATGAGTGACCAATGCCTGGATAGTTGTATAATGGGAGGCCATGGGAGGATCTTACTAGTAAAGAGAGGAAACGGCCAGTAGCTCTGACCTGAAGACAGTTGAGGACTTGGTTTTCACGACTTCTGGTCTATTCATCCTGTAGTTAAATATGTGGGTCAAATACTGTGGCCAGGCCATGTAACTAAACCATGGCTACACTGAGTAGACAGAGAAAAGAGGAGGGGGCCAGATATCTCCTAGGCATGTCCAGATACATCTCCACTTTCAGCCACGGTGCAATTTCTAGTCCCTTCTGAGCCTCTCCCTAACCGCCCCCCCCACCTCCCCCACACTGTCAGTTGGTCCTTGGATCACTAAAAGTCAGATTTGACTTTTTTGTGTAACAGCTATACAATAAACTGTATAAA
>JBBJLS010000028.1:5306445-5308945 GCA_037577275.1 Bryconaethiops microstoma | reverse complement strand
TTGTAGCTCTTAAAAGTCGCAGTTACTAAAGTGACAACAAAAGCAGAGACTTTAAAATAAGACTGCCTTTTTTTAAGGGCTCATAAATGTTTAAAAGTAGTTCATTAGTGGTTATTAATGTTTATATATGGTTATTAAGCTATTTCCTCTGCGATTTACTGATTCCTATTCTGATTACTATAGAAACAGGTCAAAAACACCTTATCATTCATTTATGAACTGTTATAACACATAAATGAAAAGGACAACAGTGGGCTGTTGTATCTGATTAATATGAATGTCATGAAGATGAAAAAAAAGATCATTAACTACCAAGGCCTGGTTTTAACAGTATAGATAAATGTGGGCTCACTGTTTAGAAGGCAACAGGTCCCTGTTGTGTCTAATTTAAATTAAGTGTCTATTAATGGTTTTTAAGGCATTTATTCCCTAATCAATGGATTTATTTATTCCCTAATCAATGGATTAAATTAGTAAATGAACTAATTGAATCCATTTATACACCCATGATAAAGGTAGTCTAAGGGTTTCCCATAAGCAGGGTGTAAACTGACTCATTATTTCTTACACTTAGCTCATTGAAACAAGTAGAAGAATTTCCAAAGTGTGGATTCTGGTCTTTTAGATTTGTGGAAAAACTAATTTACATTTTCACCATATTTTTGTCATTTTTGGACATCAATAAATAAAATGTAAATAAAATGTATCCTAATTACTTTTACTCTAAATATAAATGAAGCGTTATCCCCTGCGTAAGCATGTAACTAAATGTGCAATTGTACATTTAAGGAGCAAAACGGAAGTAATAACTCTTTACTACTTCATACCTCTCACCTTGTCGCTTGAGGCGTCTTTCTCTTTCTGTGAAGTCTTGTTCACTCTTCATTTCTGTCTCTCTCCCTCAGCACTGCGACAGCTGTGACAAATGCCCATGTAAAAAGGGAGACAAGTCAGAGCACTGCCAATTCTGTGAGGTGAGAAATTATCGCACACAAATCACCACATGCATACATACAAATACAGTTTCATAAAAATGTCTCATGTGGGGCAGCTTGGGGCAGCTGGTGGCCTAGTGGTTAGGAGTTGCAAACAGAAGGTTGTGGGATGATGGCAGAATTTATATTATCACTGAAAAGGATGGGTCTTGTTCAACTGAAGTCTCTCAACATAATAACTATGTGGGTGAAATATAATTTTCTTCATGTGTAAATTAATCTCTGTATCAAGTTCAGTGCATCATTCTTTTTTCCAGAGTAGTTAGAGTAATTCAGTGTTAGTGTGACAGGCCCTGGAAGTGTCATTGCTCTCTTATCTATGGCTTTAGGTTGGTGTTTTAGTTGGGCCTGGAGGTTACTGGAGGTTGATGTTTTAGCTGGGCCTGGCTGATTAAGGCCATTCATGCCTCAGCTGTGTCTCTGCTGAGAGACGCGATGAGCTGCCGGTAATGACTTAAACGCTGTGGTAAAGTCTGAGGGCAGGTCAGCTTACGCTGTGACAGCCAGGATGAAAATGCTAATTATATGGCACTGAATGGGCCTGAGGCACAACTCACTATCACCCAGTACAGCATACAGTCCTACGTCGGCCACGAAAGTATACTGGTCTTAATATAATCCATTTATAACACCTATAAGAATCCAAATGCCTTTAACATACTCAGAATGCTGGAACGTGTTCTGAAAAAAATTCATCTCTTCTCAGATGTGCAACATGTGCCCTATCTGTCCTGTTTGTGACACCGTGTGCCAGCCAGGTAAAAGGGCTGCTAATGATGGAAATTCATTCTTTTACTTAATAATTCCATTTAAAAACAGCATTTTTAAACGTATGATTTGTTGTATTTATGTCCTTTCTGTCCTCAAAGGTGGATTTGTTGACTCCATGACTGGATCCATCTACAAGTAAGACACACGATCACACAAACACACAAAAATACACTACCAATACTTATTAATATTATTAACAAATTATTAACCATTCTCCTGTACTTTTCAGGACTGTCGCAGACGTCTTTGACGAGGAGGATGATGATGATGATGATGATGATAATTAAATCCTCGGTCGCCACCATGTGGCCAGTAGAACAAGCTGCATTTGGGATGGGGGGGCTATTTAAGAACTTGATGGTTTGCAAGAGATGTTGCAGTCTTGACATGTTATGAGTTATTTCTCCACCAACTTTTTTAATCTAATAACACGAAACACGGAACTAAATGACTTACATTTAATAGGAAGAACAAACCTACATGTCTTTGTTTGCTGGTTTACTGTGTAATGAACAGGAAATATGAAGCATATACAAATACACAATTGTGTTGTTCTGACACAGCTGGGTGCTATTAAAAACAACTTTGGGGACGTTTCATTTGGTTGTCATTTTTACTTTCCTCTATTTACACCAATCACAAATAGATAGAATAGATAAGCCCAAAACCTGAAAACATTTTGTTTATTTCTCTCACTCTTTCTCTCTCTCTCTCTCTCTCTCTCTCTCTCTCTA
>JBBJLS010000028.1:5295846-5306345 GCA_037577275.1 Bryconaethiops microstoma | reverse complement strand
GTTTAGGACACAGTATGACTTACTGTGAGCTGTAAAAATGAACTGAACTTCTTCATTAAGGTGGATCAGACTAGTGGGCGTGGTTTAGGACGCAGTATGACTTACTGTGAGCTGTAAAAATTGACTGATCCACCTTAATGAAGAAGTTCAGTTCATTTCATGGTGTGCTTTAATATGCATACATTTGCGTAATTTAAAAAATCAAGCCTTTGGATGATGTTAGAACTGAAGTGTGTTTGATGTTGTAGACCTGCTCCAGACAGATGTTTCAGCACAGCAGACCATTAAAATCTCCTTGTTTTGCTGTTTAATGAAGAAAACACGGCACTGTTCTTATAAAACACTCATTTTCAATAAAAAATAATCCTAAATGCAGGTCTGAGTGACACATCAGGAGCTTCTTCTGAAGAACTGCTTAGAACATGATCAGAACCCTTCAGTATCTGGTCAGAACCCTTGAGAACATGATCAGAAATCATCAGAATGTGATCAGGAATTGAGGTGTACAGGTGTTCTAGATGCTGAGATGTGGAGTAAAGCTGGTGCAGCTGCAGGTCTCAGAGAACCCGTTCCATCTGTTTAAAGGTTCTCCTCAGTGCAGAGGAGATAGAGGTGTTTGGAAGTTCTAGAGAAGTTCTACAGTAGACAAGCTCCTCATTGATATGACACCACATGGCGTGGCGAGAGTGGGTGGAGCCAAGTGTTCGTTAAAGAAGATGGGCGGGGCTAACCCTTCATTAAGCAGTCATGGGACTGACCGACCACATTGTAATAAACACACATTTATAACATTTTTATAATCACGGTTAAGGATAAGATATTTATATTTATATAAAATTAATCTAAGAAATTACTAGAGAATGACTGACGGAAGCAAAATCAACACTTGCGTCTGTAATGTCTGGCCTTTATAATGGAATAAGTATTAAATATTATAATAATCAGAGGTTCCAAACATCAAGCATTATGATTCTGTCCAACGTAAATGAACTAAATGTTAAAACCGTGTGCTTTTCAGCTTTTAGGAATATCATTAGGTTCCTAAAGGTTCCTGAGGGTTCCTGACTCTTGTGACGGGCTTTGAGGGTCTTCAGTGCATTCGTGAAGATCGTAGAGCTCTCCAGATTATTCACAGCACGAGATGTTTGTCTGCTGGTGAGGAAACGTCTCAGGAACAGACAGCGAGGGGACGGGAGGACCTTAAAGGATCATGATGAAACCGTGAGGCAACAGCTAAAGAGCGAGGCCAAGGCTAGCAGTGGAGCTTCTGCAGGTTCCACTATTACACCAATACCAGCAAACCCCCAACCCACACGCCGCCCCGCCCCGCCCCGTCCCGCCCCGCCCCGCCCCGCCGGGGGGCTTCGCCAGCCCCACACGTCTGTCGCCACACACTCAAAGGCCGTCCCGCTGAAGCCGCTTTCCGACAGCAGCCGTTTCTGCCAGCGCCTTAAAATAGAGCCGTTAGCACGCGGGGGTCAGATGGTTTTGAAATCTGTGACAAACACTCTGGGTGTTTATAGTTCAAGTGGCAGTGGGTGAAGATTAAGAGGCGGATTCGGACCCCCAGCAACGATCCGGGACAAAAGAACAACAAGGCAAAACGCTCGCCGGGTTCAAGAGGCTGGAAAACACCTGCGCTCTTCTGATCAGGAGACCTGAGGAAAGAGCTCTCCAGTCCTCACACAGACAACTCAGGCTTCCTGAAGGACCTTCACAGACTCTCACTTCCAGTCCAGGCCCTGAACACGACCAGTTTCAGAGCAATGACACACGGAGACCTACGAACGAATCATTCAAGCAGAACAAAGAGCATCTCAAGACTGTTTCACAGTAGTGTGTGTATCTATATCTATATTTATATCTGTGTGTGTATGTACACAGAACAGGGAATTCAAAAACATGTCTATGTTTGTATATGTGGACTGTAAGGACTCGGAAAAAAATGCTGTGTTTTTAAACGAGCTCCTTTTTTAACAAAAGGAAATTTTGTTTTTCAATGATATGGGCCCTTTAAAACAGTGTGTGTCAATTCCACACACACCTGATCCCACTAACTCATTAGTGTGTGTGTGTGTGTGTGTGTGTGTGTGTGGTTGTGTGTGTGTGTGTGTGTTACGTGCAGGACAGTGTAAACCTGGAGCCCTGATTTAGGCTGAAGAAACACAAGCTGTTTGTGGGGTCAAGGGGTCGCGGGATGGTGAAACTCTTTGGAATGATGATTGTGTGAGAGTGTGTGTGTGTGTGTGAGAGTGTGTGTGTGTGTGTGTGTGTGTGTGTGTGTGTTGCTCTCTCACACAGTGCTTCTGAAGACACAGCAGGCCGGATTGCAGCAGATCTTCCAGACCAGAGTGGAGAAATGTGGGTAAAGGACACGGAGGTCCAGTGCGTTCAGGTTGTCCATTTTTATTTTAAAAATGGTCCCCTGGAGGACTTTAGTGTCCCCGTCCAGACATCCACCGACTCCATGCGGTGGAGAAGGAGCCCCAGGAGAACGTCATTCCAAATCAGGACCAACAGAAACCCAGAGAACTGACCTGCAATATTTATCCTCTTTGTTTTGGTTTTATTTTATTACCTAGTTCAGCTTTTCCAAAGTTCTCTTTCCTGTAAGCTACATTATTTGAGCACTTTATTGCACAGGGTTGCCTCAGGGCTACATTTCACTGCATGTTGTGAATCTGCCAAATAAAGAAGGCTGAACCTGGAAGCTGGGCAGGAGAACTTCGCTTTGTGTCCATGCATGTAAAAGCTTTCTCAAAACATAAAATAGAAAACGCTGATTAATCGCATCACGTGACTTTAACCCGGTCCGGGGTTCTGAAACGCGCTGCCCGTCGAGACGCTCCCGGGACCTTCTGCGCATGTGCAGCTCCACAGTCTGGAGAGTCAGAGACTCGAACATAAATCTGTGCTGCTTCAGGACTATAAACTTCAAGGAAGCATTTTTACACAGAGTAGCAGAATCAGAACCTCCTGCTTCACGGAGTTAGAACCGGACTGTAGAACCTCTAAAGATCTGTGTGTCTGTCCAGAAGAGATTTGAAGAGATTTGGGTTAAATAAAATGCTGCATTAATAAAGTATGTTGCTCATAAAACCTAGTTTTAGATTTATAAAACACTGAAACTCCTCTTTCTGTTGAAAGTGTTCCACTGTCGCCGCCTGGTGGTTATTCTGTGTAACAGCAGCGCCAAGAAAACACGAGAGTAATGTTCAGTATTTTCCCTCCGAGCAGTTTAATATTTTAACAAATCCAAACCAAACCAGAACCAAACACAACCCAACCCAAACCCACCCCAAACCAAACCAAAACCAAAACACACCCCAAACCAAACCAAACTACACCCCAGACCAAAACCAGAATTAAACCAAAACAAAACCAAACCACACCCCAAACCAAAACCAAATTAAACACACCCCAAACCAAACCAAACCACACCCCAAACCAAAACCAGAATTAAACCAAAACCAAACCAAAACACACCCCAAACCAAAACCAGAATTAAACCAAAACAAAACCAAAACACACCCCAAACCAAAACCAGAATTAAACAAAACCAAAACACAACCTAAACCAGAACCCAACCCAAAACCCAACCCAACCCAAACCAAAACTCAAACCAGAACCGAACCAAACACAACACAACCCAAACCAGAACCAAACCAAACGAAAACCCAACCCAACCCAGAACATAAACCAAACCTGATACTGTCGATTTCTGCGAGTTTACTGTTCAGATTTGAAAACAATCGATGAGCGACTCGAGCTGTGCAACTCTTTAAAGTTAATATGGTCCAACAGCGCCGTCTGGTGGCCGTTCAGCGTAAGTGCTTCAAAACAGCGTTTTATTTTGGGTTTTTCATAAAACAAGAAATATTATAGAATATTTCACTGGTCAGTAAATCTCGGACAAATTAATTTCCACAGCTGGATCAGGGTCAGGGAACCGCCTCCACTCTGGAAACAGTATCATTTCACACAAATTTCTGAAAAGATTCAAAAAGTGTTGATGAATATCGCGATATGACTCCGCAGTACTGAGATCACAGGAGACTAATATGCAAATGACAATCACTCTGACCAATCACAGTGACTCTGACAGGTTGACCAATCACAGCTCCAGGTGAGTTACTGGGTGTTCCGATGAATCGAGGTCTTCATGTAATCCAACAAGTGTCTCATTATTTTAATCTTTAGGTCTATTTTAATTCCCATGAACAGAATCACAATGACAATCTGTAGCAGTAAAATCACTGATATTCTGTCTGTATCCTGCAGTTCTATAATAACCCTGAAGCCTTAAAAAACAAAAAAGCAACCAGTTAGCCTTGTGCTATTAGCAGCGATGCTACACGTTCCTCGCTGTTCCGGTTCTGGTGTAAAAACTTGTTTGGCGATTTTTGGTCTCTAATTTTCTTAAAAACGTCCCTGAATCGCTGAAGATCCCGCGTTTACCGCCCCCTGCAGGACAAATGAAGTAACAACCCAATAAACCTAATCCAAATAAACACACAGATCAGTCTAAACCTTCCAATAAATATTAACTTCTCACAACACTCTTCAGATTCTGTGCTCTTTACATCACTAAAAATATCGATTACTGAGTTTAGAAAGTAAAAAGTTGAAAGCTGGAGGCAAAGAACTCAGATCAGCGTCTCCAGATCAGAGAGACCCAGTTTAAAACATTAATCTGCAGTTTCACATAAAATCAGAACAAAAAACTGCTGAGTCAGGTGCTTCATGCCAGTTCAACAGATGGTTAGTTTCTCTCGTTTAGTTTTATTTATTTTATCCTCCTTTTAATCACATTAAATTTCCTTTTAATTTTGTGATCTTTCAATCCTCGCCTATTTTTTGCCTCTTGGCCTCTGTGGGTCGGTTTCCTGGACAGGGTTTAGTCTAGTCCTGGACTATCCGTTCCTTTTCAATGGAAAATCTCTATTCACAGCACTACGTAATCCAGGACTAGACTTAATCCCGGTCTGGGAAACCGACCCTGTATGTACGTGTGTATATATTTATACATCATGGTTTACTTACCAGTTTATTTTTCTTCTACATGCTGAAATGAAAGAACACTGAGACGCATTCACTGTGTGGAAATGGAAATATATAAAATACAGTAATATAATAAAGTAATGGACAGTTTGACCACACGGGTGATGAAGAGTGAAGAGTCTCGGACGTTTCACTCCATCAGAGTTTGTTTTCATTCTCCCAGACCTGAAAAGGAGACGAGGAGGCGAGTTTGGAAAAAGCTTTTTATTACTGAAGGATGGAAAAGTGAGGGTTAGACTGTACAGGGGAAGCGTTTCAGTACGGTTTACTGACCAAAGGCCCAACGCGGTTTTAGTAGATTAACATTAGAAAGCGGCCACTTAAGGCAAGAAATTTGGATCATTAAGTACAAAATTGAAAACAAAACCCAAGAAAAGAAGGTCTGGAAAGATCTGAGGCGTCAGAGTAACGAGAGGCACTGGAAGCCGGACTGTCTCCAGGTCCATCGTCCCTCGGCACTTCGTCCTGCTTTTCTGGGAAAAAGAGGAAAACCACATGTTTTTTAAAATTTTTATGGCACAAGACAGACCCGGTTTGTTTTGTTCTGTTACAGATAAACGACAGCAGGCCTGCGTGGGAATGGCGGCGTCGCCGTGGAGACGAGTCCTCTCAGTGCACACGCACAGAAATACAGGCTGATTAAGTAATCGAGTGAGTAATTAAGTAATTAAGTAGTGTGTCTGTCTTAATTACAGCATCGCTTCTGCTCACACACACAACCTGGAGCGCGACTACAGTAAAACACTACAGTGAGGCACGTGAGAGGGGGTATGTGTGTGTGTGTGTGTGTGTGTGTGTGTGTGTGTGTGTGTGTGTGTGTGTGGTGACGCACATGTGCAGCCTGGCCAGATGCGTGAGGCCGTTTTGTTAAAACTGAACACAGTCGTGTATTTCGAGGAGTCGCAGACACAGAACCGAAACACTCGGAGCCTTCGAACCCGAGACACACTCCACAGAGAACCGGCCTCGCGTCTACAACCCGGCGCAGAACTGGAGAGCACAGAACTCCCAACTCTCCAACAGGAGTCGGGGAGGCAGCAGATTCAACAGGTTTTCCTTTAACGCAGCCCCACCGCCCCCTGCAGGCCACTAGGAGAAAATACACCCTCCAGCCAATCACCTCCGAGTTTCTGCAGCCGATATCAACGGCATCCGACAAAAAGAAAACTCTTCGGATTAAAAAACCCACACGTTTACGCACTTCACTGATTCACAGCAGGAACGACGTCTTGTGTTCGATCACCAAAATCCTGTCGCGCTTCCGAAATAAAACTAAACTCGGTTCTTAGGGCTCAAACCGTCAAAAAAGAACCGTTACCGGCCCATGAAGGCTGACGGCACCTCTCCTGTGTTCAGGAACGTCTTGGAGACCCCAACCGCACAATAAACACAGAAGAAAAAGAAACCTACAGCCCCGCCCACCTCGGCCTCGGACAGGCTCCCCACAGCGACCCCCAGGCCGAACTCCGCCTTCAGCTGCAGGGCAGATCACCACAAACCGGGATGTTTTTTAAAAATACATATTTTCTACTCGTGTATTTTTTATGTACATGATCAGTGTGTAAATGTGCGCTGTGCTGAGGAGGGGCTACAATTTTCACTGAACGAGGGGTGCCTAAACTTCTGCACAAGCGGAATCCTGAAAGGCGCATTTGTCAGTGCACACGCCGCTTTTAGCACTTAGTGGGGCACCGACTGGCACACCAGGGTGCGGGAAGGAGGGGCGGGGGGGTCCAGGCAGAAAATCTGGCCTTTCACGAGTCTTCTGGGCCTCCAGCCAGAATCTCAGGCAGTTCTTCAGCCAGACAAAGAGCCCGGGGACAGCAGGACCGCCCTCAAACTGTGTCCGCATGCATAGAGGGTCTATAGGCACCATTCAGCTGCAACCGGGACGACCCGGACAAAACTCAGCAGGAGGGGGAGGAGGGGGAGGAGGAGGAGGAAGAGGACGAGGAAGAAGAAGACGAGGAAGAGGAAGAAGAGGAGAAATACTAAAGGCAGGCTGGAAAGATACAAGGTGAATCTGCAGCATTAGCAAGAAAAAAAAACAGCTTCACGTCATCAGTGCGAGTTGCATATCAGTACGAAGAGAGTGAGATACATACTATACACTTACAGCGCCCCCTGCAGGAGTGTATACGGGGCAGCACGGCACTATACATCAGTATAAACACAGCGAGACGGGGTCGGGTGAACACAGTCCCTTTAAGAACGGGTACCTTTCACATCTTGGCACTTGTGAATTTGTTTTGTTGAAGTAAAAAAAAACAAACAAAACCCAAACGGTCGAATAGTTTGATTGTGGTTAAAAGGAATAAAAGAAATAAATTAAAGGACACCGCCTCCCCGTGCTGAGGAATCATGCTGACGTGGGGGAAAACAAAAACAAACAAAAACAAAAAGTCAGCAACACGTGCACAGCCACCGATGGACCGACTGGAGGTCACTGGAGCTCTAACCGGTCTCAGAGTGTCCAAACACCGGAGCGAGTGTTCGGCGTTCGGCCCTGAGTTCAGAAGGTTCTTCGGGAGCGGACGAACCGTTAAGTGTCAGTAACCGGGATCCGTCAGCGGCGGAAAAGTAACAGTTAAAGTGTAAACCTTCGAAAAACATAACTTAAGAAATCTTACAGCTAAATATATTCATGTTTCTATAAACAAAAAACAAAAGAAAAAAATAGAACCTCAGTAGGAACCTACAGAGGACAGGAAGAAAAAAACAAAAAATTAAAAAACCAAACAAACAACCGAGGCAGGCTGACGGAGAGGCTCAGGACATTTTCCTATTAAAACATGTTAAAATGTCAAGTTTAAAACTTTACAACATTTGCTTTTTTTGCTATTTGGTCAGTAATAAAAAGGCGAAAGGTGAGGGCAGTGCTCAGAGTCCTCCACTCCACCGCTCACGGGTTAGTAACGGGGTGACAAAGCAGAGACACACACACACGCACGCACACGCACGCACGCGCGCACGCTGGGGCGGCGCGATTTATCATCTGTTATTGCTCTTGACCTTGAAAAAGGTTTAATACGCAAATGAGCTTTTAACCAGGACTGGCAGCATCCTGACGATCTTTAAGATCCACGAAATGTTAATTTTGGAGGCCGATCTCTTAATCTCGTCACTAACGGGGTTTTAATACACTGCGAGTTAAATATTGTCGTTTTGTCTGGCCCTAACGCGCAATACACACACATGCACTCACACACTCCCCGGCCGTCACACCGCGGCGCGCGCCGGACACACACCCGGCCGCTCGGAGTGTTCTTCACGCGGCTGAGCCCCTCCCCCCCCAGAGGGCAGAGCTAGGAAGGTTACTGTATGGAGTACAAACTTGCAGAAGATCTGGAGGGGGCCCGCGGGTCCATTCACAAACAAACAGAACGACAGAATTCGCCAGAAGCAGCGCAGCATCACTGCAGCATGAGCTGTTTGAGGTTGTCGTGCAAGATGGTGTCCTTGACGTCGCGGAAGACCAGCCGAATGTTCTCGGTGTTGATGGCGGTGGTGAAGTGGTGGTACAGGGGCTTCTGCTGCTGGTCCCGCCGCTTGTTCCGGAAACAGGTCACCAGGAAGGCCTTGACCTCGTCCAGACTGTGCGGGTCCCCGGTGAAGTCGGGGAAGTAGTCCTTGATGCTCACCGTCTGCACCTTCTCCTCCAGCAAGTCTGTCTTGTTGAGGAACAGGATGATGGAGACGTTGCTGAAGACGCGGTTGTTGACGATGGTCTCGAAGATGTTGAGCGACTCCATCAGCCGGTTGGTGAGCCGGTCCTCCATCAGCACCTGGTCGAACTCGCTGGACGACACCAGGAACAGGATGGAGGTCACGCTGTCGAAGCACTCGAACCACCGCCGCCGCTCCGAGCGCTGCCCGCCCACGTCCACCATCTTGAAGGGCACGTTCTTGATCTCGAAGTCGTACTCGTGGATGCCCTTGGTGGGCTTGCGGGCCAGAAGGATGTCCTGCTGGTTGGGCAGGTAGTCCTGAGGGGACAGAGAACAGAACAGGACGTTAAGAAGAATTTCCTTTTGGTTCAGAACCGTTACTTCATTTTGCCGTTAGCTACATTAGCCTCGTAGCTTCAGAGCTAAAGCTACAGCAGATCGACTATTTCTCAACCGGAACTGAAGCATAAAACTGTACCGCAACACTCACACCCCACCAACACCCCCCTCCCTCACCCCCGCCCCCTCGAACAGCTCAGACTTTCATTACCTGTTAAAATAATCGATTATATTCTCTGTCATGTTGCTGCTACATCTGCACAATCATATTTGTTGCTGTTCTGCACCTTTGCACACAACCTTTCTTCTGCTAGAACACAGGATCTGTCAAAATACTGTAGTGTCCTCACTGCAGCTGCTGCCACTGCACTGAATGTTGTCTCGTCTCGTCTCGTCTCGCTGTATTGTCGCTCTTGTTCTTTGTTCTGTCTGCACTTGTGTTCTGTTCTCTTCTGCTCTGCTGTTGCTCCGTGGTTCTGGAGGCACGTTGTTTGGTTTCACTGTGTACTGTGTGTATATGGTAGAAATGACAATAAAACCTACTTGACTACAACTGACTTTACCGACAGTGTGGAGGACCAGCACAATATATCGCCTCCAGATCATTATCGCAAATGTACATGACGGTTTTCCATTCTCCGTTTACTCCTCAGAATTAAACAGGATGGTTCTGTTACCTTTAAGACGGAGATATGTAAACAATCTTATTTTTAATTAAGCACACGGCTGAAACACTCACTTCAGCATGAAGGGGCGGGGCTAAACGGAGATGGATTCAAATGTGATGGTTTTGTGACTGATTTGAAAACAGGCTGTTTTTGTAGTTTATTTTCCTTCTATGGACTGTATGGATGGGGGAGTAAATCTGATACAAAAGCCTTTAAGCTTTTTAAACTCCAGAAAAGTGAAGATACATAAAACTGTAATACTGATCTTCTGTCTGTACCGTGCAGCCGTTACTGAATAAACAGAGTCTGGTGTGCCGCGGTGAGGATCGCAGAACCGAATAATCGCCTCGTCTATCCAAACCCTGACCAGCGGCTCAGAAAACGCCTCTAACACATTTATCTGAGTCTGCAGAAACAGGAAGTGAGTGAGAGTGAGTGTGAGTGTGTGAGTGAGTGAGTGAGTGAGTGAGTGTGAGTGAGTGAGTGAGTGAGTGAGTGTGTGAGTGAGTGAGTGAGTGTGAGTGAGTGTGAGTGAGTGAGTGTGAGTGAGTGTGAGTGAGTGAGAGTGAGTGTGAGTGAGTGTGAGTGAGAGTGTGAGTGAGAGTGTGAGTGAGTGAGGATGAGTGAGTGAGAGAGAATGAGTGAGTGAGAATGAGTGAGAGTGAGTGAGTGTGAGTGAGTGAGTGTGTGTGAGTGAGAATGAGTGTGAGTGAGTGTGAGTGAGAATGAGTGTGAGTGAGTGAGTGTGAGTGTGAGTGAGTGA
>JBBJLS010000028.1:5239683-5249919 GCA_037577275.1 Bryconaethiops microstoma | reverse complement strand
AGCCTGTCAGTAAAACATTTGTTCACATTTCTTTCATTTAATCTCCTCAGTGTGACAAATATCAGACAGTCTGACAGGAATAAGTGTTTTTACACCAACAAAGGAGATTTATAGCAAAATATGAAGAAATCAGAGTAGCTCAAGACTTTTTCACTGTATTGTATGTTACATAAACATGTTCTATTCCAACTTCAGGGAAGATTCCAGTTGAAATGTCCTACTAGGAACTCAAAGATTCTGACTTCCCAGCTCAGACGGAACCCAGTGGTTTATCCCCACCCCTGAATCTGACCCTGGGTGACCCCCTGGCTGGAAAAGACATTTAGACACTTTCTGGTTTCATAGTTTTCCAGCAGTTTTCTTTAAAAACGGATGATTAGGTGGTTTAGCAGCAGAGTGATAGGACGCTGTTGGAGCAAACAGTGCCCCCTGCTGGTAAAACATGCAGACACCTGTCCAGTCTGTTTTCAATTCAGTTACAAACTGGAACATTTCTGAGGACAGGCCACCAAAAATGGGGACATCTGGTGACCCTACACTTTGGGCAAAGGGGAAATTGGGTAATATGATTTGGACAAAATGCTTCATATTGGTCACATGATGCCAAAGCACCTCATGGATTTGAGTGTTCTCCCTCCACATCCAGAATTTCAGTTTGACATTTCAGTGTTTTGTTCTAAATTCCATCACTGCACTGAAAAATCCATGAAATGTAGCAATTCAAGTGCTCTTGTAGCCCTGGCATAGATAGATCAGAATGCATTGGACTATAAACACATTACAAATGACTATAGTGTGAAAACTGGCACTTGGAGCTGACCGATTCAGTCAGGACCTCAGACGGTACAGGTACAGATGATAAAAACCTCACAAAGAGGGAATTTCCTGGACCAGAAGCTGCTCAGATTAAACTCGTTTAGTTCTGAAAGCATTTAACAACTTCTGCAAAACACAGTACTGTCAGAAATCAACATACATTACGTTGAAAGACACCTCTTGCAGATGCGCTGGGACACATCAGTGGTGTAACCTGGGGTCACAGGGCGTTTCGAACATACGACCCGACCCCAGCCTGCGTCCCAGCCTGCGTCCCAGCCCTCTTTATCCATAGCCATCTTGTGGCTTGAGTTGTGGATCTGATTCTTCTTTGCCTCCCCGGTGAGGCCCAGCAGCGTGTACACTTTACAGAGGGACCTCGGCAGCCCACCTCCAGGGGTTCACGGTACGTTCTCCAGCCTTGCCTCTTGCACTCAGCTCCTGGTACTTGGCGCTCTTCCCAGGGCACTGTCGATGACCATGTCCGGTCGAAGTCGTGTTGGTGGTGTCCTGGCAAGGTCCACTTGCAGGCTCCAGTCCGTGGCGGAGGTGAGGAGGCCCGACTTTGCCCGCGGTTGTATGCTGGGCTTCTCTACGGCTCTGTGGAACATGGTGGCCGTTGGTAGCCCTTGATGGCGTTGATGGCCGTGGCTATACTGTCAGCAACTGCCCCAAGTATCCGGTCATGGCACCAATGATAGCGCCTGTCTGCAAGCGCCTTTGGGCAGCTGCTAAGGTGGTGTTCCAGGGATCCCCGTCCTGAACACCGAGGACAGGATGGTGTCGGTTTTACCCCAGACATGGAGGTTGGCTGGACTAGGAAGGACATCATATACGACTTGGACTAAGAACCCAACACAATGGAAGTCTGCTTTCCAAATATTGGACCATGTGATCTTACACTGCAGAACATTCTCCCATTTAGTCCACGCTTGTCCCATTCCCTGCTGGGTCGTGCTTCCTCCACACCTGCCTGCACGTCTTCCTGAACTAAAATGTCGCTCTTTGCCATCTGCCTTGTCTCCCCTAGTTCCAAACTTTTCATTAAAAAGGCCAAATGTTACAATATAATTATTCTGCAAAGTTAAATTAGAATGATTGTAAGATTTAAAACATTTCAGGACCAAAGGAGAAAGTCCACTAGACCAGTTTAAGATCCATCTCTGGTCATGTCTGCATCATTGATCCACATTTTTTTCCAGCAGTTTCTGGTTCATTATTTCCCTCCAGAGTGCAATTATTTCTAGTGGACTGGGGCACTTCAATAGCTTTACCACACACTCCTGCTACTGTTGCCAAAAACAAAAAAGCAGCTAGTAGTTCCCAATCAGAATAATTTGATAGTAACTATTTGAAACACCAGCACTACCAGAAAATCATTTAAACTTCAATGGCATTACTACTATTAAATCGGACAGTAATTTTATCCCATTTGCTCCATTGTCTTTTTAAACTCTCATTTTTGATCCTCTTGACCCAAGCATGTTTCATGACAAGAATTTCTCTCAGGACTAAGTTCTTATATTAAGACATTTAAACACCAAGCGGTTTCAAGTTTGCACATTTATGCCCACAACTGAGCAAGACCACACCTGAAGACACGCATGAGGTCCAAGTGTGAACAGTGTGTACACAAACCATTACTGAGGCAAAAAGTGTTTGGTCTTTTTTTTTATTAAACAACTCTGCAGCGTCACATGACTAATCACAAATCCACAGGCAGAGCAGGGCTGGGGGAAGTTCAGGCAGTTTCCTCCTTGGCAATGCGGTCCTTCTTGAGGGGACCCTGAAAGAGGCCAAAACAAACGGGTGGTCAAACACAGTCCAACTACAGCCAGACTCCAGTTCCAGCCTAAATCAATGCTACACAAACCATTTTTGTAGCTCTACACACGAATAGTTGTTGCCAGAGAGTGAACAGGGAGTTCTGCACAGACAGGCTCCACTCCCCTGCCTCACTGAACTTTATTATAGCACTGGAATGGAACCCAAATTTCAGACTGTGTTTCTGAAACAGGTTACGAACAGTGCGCCCTGAATCAGACCCAACACACTACTGGCCCAGTTGGACAGTAATAAGAGGGGTCATTTCGTAGTGTTCAAACTGATCATTCATCAATGTATGGGAGTCCTTATGCCTCTAGATCACTACACAGCATCCAGGCGTAAAGAACCTCGACATGAAATGGACCTAAATCAAATTTTTGAGGTCTTGCCTTTGCATTACATGAAGGTTCCTTAACTTCAAACTTGCATCTCAATTACAAAAGGGAACCAAAGCATTTTAATATCACAAACACCACCTCAGACTTTTAAGAGTTGAGTGCTACCTAATATGGTAGTATAGTATGAATAGTTTAGATTTAGTGCAGTAGATTCAAGTTTAATGCCATTTCAGCAACAATGGCACAACAGAAAGGTAAAAACAAAGACTAAACAAAGTCAAATAATATTCTTTAAATCAATATTTGATAAATTCCAAAACCTGTGGTATCTTAAAACATCTTCCAGACTACTTTAGCAGTGAAATCGTTGCTGATTTAGTGTATTTTATTGTTGGTCCGTTTGATTATGATTAGACATCACACCCAGTGAACTACTGGCTAAAGGCTTATAAAAGGCAAGGAGCCGTTTTAAAAAAGGCAGGGAAGACACTGAACGAGGACAAGCCAACTAAAGGCTCAGCCGTCCTTCACTCTGGGCACTAAAAGACCCGGAAAATACAAGAACTGCTTCACGAGCAGAGGGATGACGAAACTGGACCCCTTTCCACCCCAAAGCAGAATCACCAAACTCACCATGAAGGCCTTCTTCTCGTCCACAGTCTGGAAACGTCCGTGACCGAACTTGGAGGTGGTGTCGATGAACTTGAGGTCGATCTTCTCCTGAGCCCTGCGGCTGGTCTGCACCAACAAAGACTTGCGCAGAGTCAGCACCCTCTTCTTGGTCCCAACCACACAGCCTTTCAGCATCAGGAAGTCATTGGTCACCTCACCATAGTGGACAAAGCCACCCTATGGAAAACAGAACCAGAGTCAGTATGAGTGTGTCCTAGAACCCTACAATATTTCTCACCAATTTACTTAATGAAATTCAAAATACTGTGACTAAGCCCATTAACCGCATGCACAAGTTGGGAGGTTGGGTTGATAACATCACCCTTTAAAAGTGTACTGAAGACCAAAATTCTTTGAGTTTTGGGAAAAGTCTACAAGCTACTGATCTAAAAACTGGATCGCTTTTCTCCCCAGTTTTAAACCACCCAAACACTGGCTTTGAGGCAAATTTTTTTTTTAAAATCTGCTTACTGCAGGTTACAGAATCATTTTTCTGACTCCATTTACTGCTGCATTTTACCACTGAACCACCGAGAGACATTAACGTACCATTACCAAACCATTTATGGTTAAGGATGGCTAAAAAGGGGTGGAGCCAACACTCTCTCCCAAGAACAGGCACACGTAGCTCCATTCACAGGCTGATTTTTTTAAATTAAGCCACTACTGACGTCTTTTCCCCCATAGCTGAGCTGAGCTTTAGTGCCTAGAAGTCCATTTGTGTGTGTTTAGGTCCAAAGCATTAGAACACAAGATGCCACTCACCAGGGGGTTGATGCTCTTGTTGGAAATGTCGTAATCAGTAGAGGCGTTGTTTTTGATCACCTTGCCATCCTTGGTGTGGTAACCCTGTCCAACCTTGTAGATCTAGAGGAGAAACAAGGTTTTAAACCTCAGATTGCTTAAGGAAGGCATTAGTGTTACACTGATGGGGCTGCAAGCACAGTAATGAAGTGTGTAGAGGTGAACTCCCTCACCTTCTTGTTGATCTCAGTTCGGTGATGGTAGCCCTTCTGACCAGCACGGGCGACGGAGAAGGCCACACGGGCCGGATGCCAGGCTCCGATACAGGCCACCTTCCTCAGACCACGGTGGGTCTTACGGGGCAGCTTCTTCGTGTGCCAACGGCTCGTCACACCTACAGAAAAATGTCGATGAATACTACAAAACTTTTTTTGAAAATTCATTAAAGCTTTACTAGTGTGCTTTCAGAAGGAAGGCAGCATGGGTTATCTCCTCATGCTTTTCGGGCGCCATGCCTGACGCTGTATCCATGTTTTTCATCAAGAAACACTGCAGGGTTACAGTCAGCACGGTGGCATCAGAATAGCTTAATCAAAAATGCCACAGATAACCTGGTACCTCCAGCTCAAATGGGAGCATATCTGATAAAGCTATTCTTCTAAGGCTGCACTTACAGCTTCAAAAGGCACTTACCCTTGTAGCCGTGACCCTTGGTGACGCCGATGACGTCGATCATCTCGTCCTGGGAGAAGACACTGCCGATGGGAACGGCTTGCTCCAGCTTCTCTCTGGCCCAGTCAACCTTGTCTGAGATGGTGCCTCCATTCAGCTGGATTTCCATCAAGTGGGACTTCTTCTGCCTCAGGGGCAGCAGGCGCATCTGAGGGACAGAATTCTCTTTCATGAGCTGTAATTTCACCAAGTTACAATTTTTTGCTTGCAAGAATCAGAACTTTACCGATCCCAGAAGAAACTGCATGTAAACTGCTAGCAAAGTCACACACATCAGGTCTAAACTAGGTCAAATAACTTAAATACACTGAACGAAATACAACACAGAGGGTATAAGACTACAGATAACCAAGTAATTTACTAGAAACAAAGTGAGTTGTTCTCTATACCAAAACCATTGCATGTCAGAGCTCAGACCAGTTGAGTAACCGAGTGCTCCTGCCTATGGTAAGACTTGGATGTTCCACATGATCTGGCACCCATAATTACACAATATTGATATTGAATGATATCTTTAATATGGTGTGTAATGTGCTCAAGTTAAAATCAACTGTTACTGCTATTGTGTGGAACCATGTTCACCAGCAACTACCAGCAACCCTGTTCCTAGAAGGCCTTCAAGGTCCACTCATTAGTGTTTAGCCACCTGGGAGCAGAACTGATGCCCTGATATGCAGAGCAGGGCTTCCAGAACCAGGGATAGAACCCCTTGTTCTGTAACAGACCAATCTTAAAGAATTTTATCTACAAAACCCAAGTTACACAAGAACTCAATAAGACCACGACAAATACAGAACAGGACAACTACGAGTGTGACCGCTCTTCCATAATACACGAGCAATCATCCATTTCTCGGTTGACGTGAGGCTCGGGATGTGAAAGTCTTTAGGTTTGGTTTACCTGTGTGTGGGCGATGATGCGGACGACCTTGCAGTACTTCTTCATGGCTGCAAAGTCCTTCTCCAGCTGCTTCTTGCCCTCCTCATCCTGCCATTTCTTGGAGTACTTGGTGAAGGCCTTCTTCTTGGACTTGTACCTGTAGAGGCGCCGCGGGGGCAGGCAGAGGAAGAGACGCAGATTTGCACACAGCTCCTTCATGGCCCAGGAGGGTCAGAGGAAGGAGGCTGGGCAGAGCAGCGAGCCCATCACGCGCCATGCGAGGGGGCGCCGGCAGCTCCTGTGGGTCTTTTTGGCTCATGGCTCAGCTTCTAAGGAGCCCTTTCCACCGACCAGAGGAGCCCGGAGCTCATCGGGGCACGAGGCGCCCGAGCGGAGCTTCACCACACCGACATGTTAGACCAACTCAGAGGAAATGTTCACACTGGGCAGCAACATTCAGCTCCAGGACTAACTTACACCAGGCACTAAAGGGTGTAAACTACAGTCATAGCATACAATAGTACTAGTAGAGAGAGTAACACCAGTGTTGCATTTAACTACTTCAATAACTGTACATTTTATTACTTTGAAGAAACAATAGCTGTGGACAAAGAGTGCACTCGTTCACTCATTTACTACAGTGTTCACTATATAGGGGGTTAACTAGTGAACAAGGGGAGGCGACATTTAGTTAATTTCGGACACTCGGGACGTTACGCTGCACTGGAGTCGCTACTAACATGATGGGGACTGCAGCATTAATAATGCTTTTAAATAGTGTGCCTTTTAAATACACAAACTGTGGTTATACAAGTTACACCTGTCCAGACGCCAAAAATATATATAAAAACAATGTAACTGAAGGTTCCCAAACTTTTAAATCTCGCGTGTAAGTTTTTTTTTTTTTTTTCCCCCCTAAAGCTTTTTCAGTAGCTATCCCAGCCTGCTGACTTTCCGGAGATATGGATCCAATTCCGTCAGGGCGAGGCGTCTGAGATGGATTTTGCTCATCAGACGTAATCAATTGCGTATGTGTATTCATGTAGTGTACAGTGTCTGGACTAGATGTTGGCGTCGCGTGGAGATTTTGTAGAGCATTAACTAGTTCAAACACTACAAAACGGCCCTACATAGTGAACGAGGGCACTTTTCAAACAGCTATTTGAGCCTGAACTATTTACAGCTCTAAGAACGCACTGACCGTTAAACTGCAAACTTTAGGCTTAATAGCTTTAACATGGATTCAATACAGTATGCACTCATGGCAAAATTAAATTGGGCCCTTTCAGAACATTAAACGTATTGCTCCGCTCTTTTTAAAACTGGACATGTATTCAGTGTAACTCAAAATAAAACTGAGGTCAGAGACTGACCCACTTAATAAATTCCTAAAGAACTGTAATCTGAAAGTATATTCACAGATTTAAACCCTAAAAGCAACTTCTGATACGCAAGAACTGCTTGACCTTCATCGTTCTTACCAGTTTTTGTAGAAGCGACGTCTGCACTCATCACTGATGTGCTCAGCGAAGATAGTCTTGAAGGACCGCAGGCCGCGAGGGGTCTGGACGTAACCGACCACACCAACCACGATCATGGGAGGAGTTTCCACAACAGTGACCGCTTCAACCACCTCCTTTTTGTTGACCTCTGAACAGAAATTTAATAAAATAAATCCCCAAAGCCACAAACACAAAGGAGTGAAAAGAACTTTTTTCCCTACAGTACAGCCTGACCAATATCAGATGGCAGCTACTGATGACCCAGTTTTAAGTGACTTCTGGCTCAATAAATTCTTTAAAAGGGGAATAAATAAAGCCAATAAAAATTAGTTCAACCCATTTTTACTGAGCACAATCAGTGAAGCACTGAAGTTACTAGTTCATAAAATTACACTGAATCAGTATGTGCAGCACAGCACAGAATTTGGAGGCCAAAACCATGAACTCACAGTTCCTGAACTGTATATGCAGTATTAAGCATTAATGCCAAACATCAAAGTATATTAAGTATTAATTTTAAGTATTAGGAAATATAAACTTGAAGTATCAAAATCTATTTTTCAACCAATTTAATACTGGTCAGGCTTGGATCACTGCGCTCAGTGCTCGACATTCAGCAGGGGCTCTGGGCCCAGATCTGTCCGCCCGTCGAGGGTATCATCACCGGCAGACACCAAGACTAAAGCGTGTTTTAAACCAGTCGGCCCCCCGGTGTGTCCCAACTCACTTGATCCGGGTCTGTCGACCTCGCGAACGATGTGGGTCATCCCGGCCTTGTACCCAAGGAAGGCCGTCAGGTGGACGGGCTTGGCGGTGTCATCCTTGGGGAAGCTCTTCACCTTGCCGCGGTGACGCCGGCTCCTCTTGCGGGGAAGGAAGCCCAGGGATCCGTGGCGTGGAGCTGAAAACTTGCGGTGAGACTGAAAATAAAAAAGTAAATTTTAGAGTCACACTGTAAATCCCACCATTGTGGGAGGTTGAGGGTCCTACTCTCCCAATAAAAATACATACCACCACCTTACTTAACACAGGGCTGATTTTACAGCTTATTTTCCCACATATGAACTAATGCCTACATGCTTTAAGCCTGAAAGGTGATATTAAGCCTGTAAAATACAGAAAGGTATCATTTATAGCAGTAAAACTGCAATACTGATATGTTGTTCATATTTCACAGCTCTACTCAACTACGTTTGTTGCCTACAGGGCAAAGTTGAGGTTAGAAAACAGAACTAAGCCAATAGAACAGAGCCAAATACGCAAAGTACTCGAATGAATCACTTAAGCTTCAACATTTCCATGAAGAACTGGCTGGAAGTGCATCTGAAACTAGGGCTAGACTTATTATACACAAAAAAAAGCCCACAATAGAACACAAAGTACTCATTTATAAACTGACAGTGCATTTCAACAGAAAAATGCATTAAACAAGTATATTCGAGTTAAAGCAGATCGTCCTTAGCAGCTAGGCTAAAGTTTAGCATGTGCTTCACTTTCGCCAGGCCTCAGACGGTCTCTAGGCTCTTTAACATTTAATTTAATAACATTCTATAAAAAAATGTCCTATATAACGATGATTCGCTTCCATTTAATAAACTAAACACGCAAGAGAGACCCGTTCAGTCCCTGTGAAACCGGCCCGGGCCTCTTCTGAACCGAGCCGGCAGCGGCCTCTCCGACCCTGAGAAAAACTTACATTAAACCGATTCATCTAAAGAAAATACGACGCCTGACTGGTTATTAAAACGCCAGAGAACACTGTCGAGACAATAAAAGATGCATGAAAGCGAGGATGGGTGAGATTTCTCTCAGATTAATGACCAGACACTCACCATCCTGTCTCTGACTGAGGAAAGAGGGAGGGCAGTGGCACGAGGAGGCTTTTATACCGACCACTGCGTCACACCACGAAGTCACGTGACCGTGCGTCTCCATCTCCCCTTTCTTTCTTTCTTTCTTTCTTTCATTTCATTTATTTCTTTATCTTTATTATTCCGTTCACCCGTTTTTCGGCCCGCTGCTGCTCCCGGGCTCCCGAGATAGACACCGTTCCAGCTCCGACAAGTCAGGCTCGATCTGGAATAGCGTCATCCACTCTGGCTGTTAGAGTGAGAAAAAGAACCCTGAACTATATGGTCAAGAGTATTGGGACACACCAGGCCATACTGAACTATATGGCCAGAAGTATTGGGACAGAGCTGTTTCTGGGTGGTTGCTAAATCATGAATGGCAGTTGCTATGGTTTAGGAGATGGTTGCTATGGAGTTTCTAGGGCGTCTCTTGGCGGCAGGCCCATTTCAAAATTTCTTCAGGCCGCAGCTACGAGACTCAGTAGTCAACCTCAGGCCTCATCAAGAAGAAGCGGGACGACAGGGGTCAGACGACTGCTGCATTTCAGCAAGCACGCTTTGTATTTTCTCTGCGGTAATGCCATCTATTTCCCTCCCTCTTCCTCTCTCCTCCCTTTTTCTCTTTCCTTCTGTCAACCAACATCTTTCTCATCTCTTTCTTCTTCTCTCACTCAGTTCTCCCTCATATTTCTCTTTCTACCACTCTCTCACTCCTTACTCCTCTCCCTCTCGGGCCCAAAAAAGGTTCTGGAGCAGCTGGTGGCCTGGTTAGGGAGTTCGCCCTGTGATCAGGTCGTCGTGGGTTTGAATCCCAAGACTGCTAGTGGCACCACTGAGGTTCCCTTGAGTAAGGTACCGTCCCCACACACTGCTCCC
>JBBJLS010000028.1:5187455-5200323 GCA_037577275.1 Bryconaethiops microstoma | reverse complement strand
AGATTTTGAGTGAAAACCTCCTTCCATCAGCAAGGGCATTGAAGATGAAACGTGGCTCTTTCAGCATGACAATGATCTCAAACACGAAGGTCATTCGTCATTTTTTAAGAAATCTGTATTGTGCCGTGTTAGTTTGGTTACAGATGCTGAACCAGCATCATATGGTCAAAGCTACCACTGTTTTAAGGATTTTAGATCCTGTCCTGTATATATTTAATACCGAGTCACTATAGTAATAACACAGTAACCACATAGTGTGTGTGAGACAGAAAGGAATGAGTGAAATGTTTTCAGAAATTATTTCTTAAGCCCATGTGTGTACAATAAAATGTTTGTATTTTTTGTCATGGAGTGTTATTGTGTGTTCATCAGAAAACCACGTCTACCTGTATTAGTTTACATGGTACTTTCGTCACTCACAGTATGGCCACGCGCTGACATATCATGTGAACTGGGAACACAGAATGCGGTGTGTACCCTGTCTGTCTATGCGTTTGGGAGCCAAAGGAGCCAGATCTTCTTAGTGGTCTGATCCAAATGATCCGACTCATTAGAAAGAGCTGAAATTCCCATAACTAATCATGTAATAGTGTAGTAGGAACGGCAGACTAGGGTTTAGCAGATCTGCACATTATGAGATGTCATTTTTCTTGTGCTTTTATTTTCATTTCTCTTGATTTTGAATGACGATCGCCATTGGCGACTGAAATGAAAAAAGTAGTTGCAAAATAAAAAATCTAGTCGCATTGTCGACCATTTTAGTCGCCATCTGGAGCCCTGGTGTGTATGTGTGTGTATGTGTGTGTGCACTCGTTCTCAATGATTCCATTGATGTACTCTCTCCCAGTGGCATTAATTCACTCAAATCTCTCTTTACTCTCTCTCTTTTGATTTTCTCGCTCTCTAATATAATAGCCTCTGTGTGTGTTTCTCACTGTGTGTCTGTGTGTGTGTGTGTGTGTAGTAGGGGTGTGCGATAAATATTGTTTACGTTAATATCGAAATTGTTCTTTAAACGATGAGGCAGCTGGAATTATCGAGTATCTCTGCAGTAACAAGTGTAAAATGTCCTGCTATTTTACATGTTTTGATCACGGTGTGGCTTTGAGAGGTGTACTAGTGCGCATGCGCCTGCAGGGGGGCGGCGTGCTCCATTCAGTAGCGGAAGGTAAACATACCATGGATGCTAAGATATGCATGGAGAAAGAAAGCTAGGCTAACTCACTAACCATCTAGCTGCACTCTCCGTTTCTGTAGATCTGGTAGCCAGACGTGGTGCATTATCACTGTTTTGGCTTCAGGAGGGTGGATGTGGCTCAAACCAGACCAATTAGCCAGCTATGTGGGAAAGCGGTCTAGATGAAAGACGCCGCCGCAACGAACCCCCGAACTCGGTACAGAGTGTGAAAAGCTTTGGGGTCCGTTAAATCCACGATAGCGGTGACGGTAAAAAACAACCCAGCAGCAAACTTTACGAGCTGCTTTCTACATCGATGTTATAGCACTACAATGCTGCCGACGCCCATGGCTAAAGATATGGTGCCAGGTTCAAGTGGTTTAGAAAGATGGTTTACACACTGCCTGGCCGAAAGTATTACAGTGAAACAGCTCTGGCTGAACTGTGTGACGTCAGTCACCAAACTCTGGCAGAGAAACTGAAGAACATGTCGCATTTCACCACAACAATGGATTTATAGTAGAGCAGAACATCCGAGTCGTACATTTCACTGACGTTACTGTTTGCAAACATCCTACTTGCCAGACAAAAAACATGAAGTGCACGTGCAGATTATTCCAGTATGTGCAAAATTGGACAGAATATGATTTAAAAATCTAAAGACCAAGTTTATTTTATATCTTTGTGCAATATTGGACCGAAACGGAATAATTTATTTACAAATGCTGAAATAGATTTTTTTTTTTCTTGTGCAGAATTAGATGGAATCGAAATGAGACTTTTGGCCTTTCACATGTAAGGGAGTGAACTGTGTTTCAGTTCAGATGGCGTATTTTTAATTGTTGCTTTTTAATACCAAATAATTAACATAAAAGCAGGAGTGTTGAATGTCGGAATTCAGTTGTGGTGAGAAAAAAAACTACTTAGTTTCTCTGCTTGATTTCAGTCTTCACACAGTTATTGTTTTTATGCCAGTTTTAATAAATTCAAGACCTGTTTTTATTCAAACCCCAGATAACACCCTGTTATTGATTCAACATTGAATTATAGTTGAATGCATTGATTTATGGTCAGTGTTGAATTATCAACGTTGAAACTAAAACAAAATTTGGTCAGATTTTTTATATTGAACATTCAGTGGTAACTAAACCTTAATTAAACATTGATATAAGGTGACTTTTTCAACATTGAAAATAAGATGCTGAATCAAGATTGATATTACTGAAAATATCCAACATTGAAAGCACCTGTGCCAAACAAGCGTTGAAACAATGTTGAATCCTTGTCAAAATCCTTGATTATTCAACATTGAATAGATGGCCGCCTCAACCTCTTTGGCCTTCTGAAGATCCTCTTTGTCTGATATGGAATCAGTGTCATTTCAACGCATGTGTGCTATCTGGGACACTATTGTTGATGTATTGTTGTGTGTTGTTCCTTATGTACCATTAGTAAAGTACAGTAAATATTGTATTCCGTACAAGTTTTTGGAATTTTTAAATTTCCTCAATGTCTGCTTTTTTTCTTCTGAATAAATTGTTTCCTACATAACCGCTGCAGTGTCCTTTTACTAATTAAGTCTGTGCTGATGCGCCAAAAAACAAAGAATTTCCTTATTGCTAAATCCTAACCTAAAGTAGGACTTAACCAGATCCTCCACATCCATAGTTTCTTGCAATTCTGTGATTTTTCTCGAAATATTTCGACTTTATTCTCGTAATATTACGAGTTTAATCTCGGAATCTTAGATTAATTTTTTTTTTTAAGGTGGCACTAAAACGCCGTCGTAGTAGTTCAGCGTTTTTGTGATTGTTCAGGTTTTTCCAATATCTGATCTAGATTTTTTAAGTACTAGACTAGATATCAAATAAATTCTAAAAAAAAAAAAAAACAATAGAAAATTGTCCAGTCAGAACTTTTCTTCTCTGTTGTATCTGGGTAGATGGAGCTAAGCAAGCTCTCCCATTGGTCAGGCCTTCAGGGGCTGGACTGCACTTTTTCAAGCTTCAGATGTCCGTGTTTTACCTTGAACAACCAAACATGTTAATGCGCAATGCTTTTAACATACTATCCAATAGGGTTCCTGGCAGACAGATATGTTTTGGTCATGTTTTGATATACATGCTGTGAACTTGAGGCCTAGCTCTAGTTGTCTGGTCTAACAGTGTGTAAATTTGTTCTTTTGGCTGAATTATTTCTTTAACTTGAGCCGTATGTACCACTTCTAGTGGACTAAGCGTCTGTTTTTGCAGTGTCATGAACCTGGCAGATGCTGTCATTCCTTCCTGTGGATGGTTTTGCAAGACATAAAATGATATAATCAGTTTAACAATACATGGTAAATATCCCAATATATATTTTCAAAGGTGAACAACATGACCAGATCTGATCTTATTTAACCTATTACATTTGAAACTCAAACTCCAAGGGCAAAAGGGCATGTCTGTACCTTTTCATAACTTTAAGCTTTTTTAAAAAAAGTACAATTATAGAAAAGAATGTGGTACAATTATGCTCCCCAACTAAAGGTAGCGAAGACGTACCCCAGTGACCGTGTCTGCGGAGAGTGGATTCACTGTATAAAGAAATCTCTTGTGTGTGCTGAAGGGACTATGCTCTGTGTTTATCTCATGGCTTTGGTTTGGCTTGTCTTGCCAAGTTATGTGGCTCATTGGAAACTATCAAGACCAAACAGAATGAACAAACCGTTAAAGTAACAGTAGCATGGGGAAATCATACAATAGCAGTCAGTTTTCACTCATGCTAAACACTGTTCGAATGATGTGTTCCACCACTCTTTGGTTTTGTTGTTTTGTTCCTAGCGGTGTGTGCCAGAGCTGTAAACCTATAATCATTTGTTTTATTGCTTTGCATTTATGTCAGATGGAAGCATGCCCGGATTTTGTTGTACAAATATGATTTATTGCAAGATCTTTCCATCCCTGTCTCACTCTCTCTCTCTTATTCTCGCTTTTTTCCCCAGTTGATACGTGTTGGGAGTGATGCACTGGCTTCCCCTGGTTGCCATGGTTATTGCCTCGGCCCTGCTCTTCCTCCGGTGTCCCTTGCCCAGGCTTGTTGCCGCAACGATGGAACCTGGCAACAACACCAGAAGCAGTTCATCTGTGGACCACGACTCCAACAATTCCCATAGAGACTACAACACAAAAAGTGCCAATTACACAGAAGGAACGCCAAACAGAACAGCATACAGTCTGAAGGATAATACCTTGTCGTCTTCTCTTCGCAAGGAGTCTTGGTCCAAAAACAAGAGAAGCCAGGAGAAGCTGGCAGCAGGAGCAGGAGATCGGAAGGACTTTGGATCGCATAATCTAAAAATTCGAGCACACAAAGCTTTCCAGGACAATCGCATTCTTATGGACTACAAACCCCAAGGCGGCCAGTTTCAGGAGGATGGCCCCTTTGAGGGAGCTGGCACTCGGGGTAGGAAGAGCCTGTTGAAAGACAGGAACAGTGATAGGATTCGGGGTAGGAAGATCCTTTTGAAAGACAGACACAATGATGGGACTCAGGGTAGAAGGACCCTGCTGCAAGGTAGGAACAATGATGGGGCTCAGGGCGGGATGACCCTGTTGAAAGACCAGGACCAACAAGAGAACTCAATGGTGAATCAGCAGCTGCCAGACTTTCCACCTGCTGGTGGAGAGAGTGGTAACAAAGGACTGATGTCAGTGGAAGGTTTGGACTTGGGCTTGGATGAAGCCTTGCAAGAGGATGAGGAACTGCTGCTGCTGGCCTCCCATCCCAGAGTACTGTTCACTACCTCTCCTACACCTCCCAAACACCCTCCTCTGCAGCTCCAGCTGGAGTCAGGCTTCATGCCTGGGGACGAGGAAGACGATGAGCATGAAGAAGAAGAGCAGACCAGCAACGATGTCAACAGGACACAGCCAGGGAATGCAGATGAGCCGAGCCAAGCCAGAGATGGAGAATCCTACAGGAACCTGCTGCTAGGTCTCTCTGCTGGACCAACGCCGACAGTCCCCTCCCAGATTCCCCATAAAGTGGCCCGCCGCAGAAGGCAGGTGGGACTAGAGGGTCGGGAAAGAGCCGCCTGCGAGTCCGTCAGCATGTGGGTGACAAACAGAAAGACGGCCATAGACTTGAGGATGCGAAATGTCACCGTGGTCGACTATTTCGAGACAAAGAAGGGCAACAGACTCGCCCAGATCTTCTATGAGACCAGTTGCCGCGGGGCTAAAGACAGAATGTCATCTGGGGAGCATGGTGTAGCCGGGGGAGACTGCCTGGGGGTGGACAAGAAGTACTGGGCGAGCGAGTGTCGGACTAAACAGACATTCGTCAGGGCGTTTACCTCGGACAGTAATGGGAGAACGTTCTGGAACTGGATACGCATAGACTCATCCTGCGTGTGTGTGCTGCAGTCCAAAAAACACAGGAACCACTGGCAGGGACGAGGGACTAGATGAAAGAGAGTCTTTCCCTACCCTCCCTGCCTGGTAGAGAGAGCTAGAGAAAGGCAAAAAGAAAAAGACTGAGAAGGAATATAAGATAATACAAGACTGAGAACATACAAGATAATTGTATTGTGAGGGTGAAAGAAAGCGGCACCTACTAGGGATGTCCAATCTAAAACTAGATTTGAAAGGCCCCAAATTCGAACCTGAGTAGAAAGAATACTTTGGTACGTCCCCAGTAGCTGCAGACGACAAGAGCTTCACTGTTTGTCTGATTGATTAGTGTAGGTTCCTCCCAGTCAGTGGGACTGTTTAGCCCTATATGAACCGTCACCCTCTATCCCTAGTCCCTCCTCGTCCACGTCAGCTATTACTCACTAGGCCAGTGTATTTACTGCAGACATTGAAAGAATAGTTTGGGCAAAAAAAAATCACATTTGCACAAATTTCCCCTTCTCTGAAGTGTACCAAGTTAGCTAGCATGTAATGGAAGCTTTACACCTTTTTCCGGATAGTTCCTTGCAAACTGCATGTCAGAAGCCACACACTTCCCTCAAACCATGCCCTCAATCAGACTTGTCAATGTGGTTTCTGACACTACACAAATTATATAAAATTCAGCCCTCTAGGAGGCTGCTGCTACTGTTTTGAGCTTCGCTGATGTACTTTAGCCCACGCTTGGCAATAATAGTAAATCGTACAGTGTGTCAGGAACCAAATTAGCAAGTCTATTGTCATTTAATCCTTTAACTCGGTTTGAGACAATGGTGCACAGTGCTAATCGACTTACCTAAGCCATTAGTTGCTTTAGTCTGGGAGCTCCACCACAAAACTAAAGTGGCAAACTTCTCACACTGCCTCTCGGCTGATTGGCTACGTTCGGAGAAAAGGGGGCAAGTTTGCTTTTCACTGAACTATTCCTTTTAAACAAGATAACCTCAGTTCAGAATTTAGGTCAAATCTAACTTTCTGTCACAATAAATGCTGTCGAATTGTTGGTTTTTTTTTGTGTTACATATCTATCATATGCAGACTGTAAGTTATTACTTGTTAATTAGTATGTAAGCATGTGATATTAATATATTTCTTTGTAAATGTTTTACCTGTAAAACACATTCATCTATGTAAGTTCGTAATTATGTACATATTTATAGACTTTAAAAACAGACTCATGAGGACGTTGTCCTCAGAGCGGTGTAAAGCCCCCTCTTGTGGTTGGAATGAGCCCTTTTTAGGTGCCTTCTATCAGACGGCCCGTGCGTTGAAGGCCGGGCTGCCATTAACTCAGACTCTGATCAGAGAACTGCTTTAAATGATCAGTTACCTGGTATGGAATGACTTGAGTAACAAAAAAAATGTATGTGTTAATTACTGTTGCAAGAGATCTATTTTACTTATACTTGATGTTTCTACAGCAAAACAGACCATGTAATAAAATATACATACATGATAGAATTGATATTTATATATGTTCATGGTCTGTGATACCAATAGATGAGCAATTGGTGAAAAAAAGCATTAAAATAAAAGATTAAGTGAAATTTCCACATCTGTGTGTTTTCTTAAAAGGACCAGCAGGTGCACAATTACCAGAACCATTTCAAAAGTATCTTACAGAACCATTTCAAAAGTATAAACCTATATATAGATAGAGAGATATATAGATAGATATACTAGCTACCGTTTATATGGTGCTGCTGTCCAGAAGTTTGGAATAAGATGAATGAAATTCATTGCAAATAACTGCACAAAAGTGCAATTAATTGCAAACAAGCAAAAGTAAATGTGACTGATTAATCGTTTTAAGAGTTTTACAACCCTAATACAATTACTGTTTCTTGAAAAGTTCTGTATAAATATTTGGAGGAATTTGTCAAGTACAAAAAATGTGATTAATCGTGACTAATCACAAATAATCACGATTAATCACTATTAGTTTTGTCTGACAGACCGAATAAGACAAGCACGTCCAAAAAAGACTAATGTGATTAATCACAAATAGCTACACGAGTCCAGTTAATCACAATTAATCGCGATTAATCGTTTTTGAGTCCTTCGACAGATCTAAAAGAAATCTTTAGGGCTTTACGCCATTTCGACATCAGAACACACACTCGTACTCGTTCAGTCCAAAACAGCACAAATGTTGACCCCCCCCCCCCCCACATGCTCCACTTTGCACATTACACACACACATGCAATAATGAACAGGGGGCACCGTTAGGACCACTTTATTTTATTTTTATGTTCTCCATCATCTTCAGTATCGTCATGGTTTATTTCGCAGATGGCAACTCCGGCTCTGATCACCGTCACCCCATTGAAATCATAATACAATGTTTTTGTTCTCAAAATGTACACATACAAGTAGCATATTTTAATGACCATGTTTTTACTTTTTGTTTTGTTTTTTTTTGTTCATATTTACGCTTTAAACTAGATAAAATCAAATTACAGTCAGAATTAAGTAATAAATGAACATGTACATCCAGTTATTCAATACATACATAAAGAAAATAAATATAGTCATCGTAAAAAATCAAAAAATAAAAATGAAAATACACACATTTTACAAATTGTTCCCCAGGCTCTCGTCATTGTATGTTAATGTACACATATAGTTTTTTTTTTGTTTTTTTTTGGTAATTTTTTTTAATTCACATTGTCTTCACCCAAAGGTTTTTAGTTCATTGTCGTCTTGGATGTTGGACATGCATCGCAACACAGAAGCTTAACGTTTTCTCTTTTATCTCTCCCTGCTTTCCCTTTTTTGTTCTTTTTTTTGTTTGTTTGTTTGTTTGTTTTTCCGTCCCCTCCTTGGTCCTTCGTTATGGCTTGCGTGGATAAAGTGGTTCTGTCCGTTTAGGACGCTGCAGGATTCTCTCTCTCTCTCTCTCTGTGTCTCTCTGTCTCTCTCTCTCTCTCTCTCTCTCTGTGTCTCTGTCTCTCTCTCTCTCTCTCTCTGTGTCTCTCTGTCTCTCTCTCTCTCTCTCTCTCTCTGTGTCTCTCTGTCTCTCTCTCTCTGTGTCTCTCTCTCTCTCTCTCTGTGTGTGTGTGAAACCTCTCTCTCTACCTTTCCCTCTTTCTTTTTTCTTCTCCATCTATTCTCACCTTGTCGTCTCCATGGGAACCAGGTGGTCCGGTCCACACTTTTTTCCTCTGTGAGGGGGTGCAGCACTGTGGGCATCCAGACTTGTCTTAATTGAGGAATATCAACCGTATTGCTTTTTCCGGTCTCTTCTATCAGACCAGCAGCTCCAGTTTAAGACGAGGTCAGTCTGCTGAGCCCTTCTGACCACAATACACTGTACACAAACCCCCACGTCCCGTCTGAGGTGGGCAAACCAGCCCTCCGGTCCCTCTGGAATGGTACGGTCCATAGAAGAGAAGCCCCTGTGTTATTTCGTCGAATTGGACGGTGGACGCAATAAAAGGGGCGGGCTGAACTGAACTATGGAGCTCAGGCACACACATCCCAGCAGCACGGACGGAAAAAAGGGACGAGAGAACGATGTGAAAGATAAAATAGTTCCTCCAGTTGTTTTCCCTCTTATGACATACATTCGTCACGTCTTTTGTCCTTAAGTTGTTTTCTCCTCCTCGTTCCTCCCTCCTGTTTCTGTTATTGCAGAATGGTCAGACCAGTAGGTTTTATATTTAGAGGTGTAAATATTCATTGCTTTTTTCCCTCTCCTCCTCCTCCTCCTCCTCCACGCCGAACGAAACGTAAAGCAGCTCCTGCGCCAACAGCGCCCCCTGTGGAGAGACACAGAAACGCAATGTCACCGAGGAGGCCGGACCCGAATTCACCCCGATCTAATTATCGATACATTTCTGTTTGACCAAAACCCTCCTTACAGCCCGGTCCGTGGGAACGCTGCGGCTCCGAAAACTCGCTCGAGACATGTGGAAACTAGCCATTACAGCATTATGGCCTCAGAAAAACAAAACCAGACTACATTCAAACATTCCTGCAGGCTCGCGAGCGCGGGGGGGGGCAGGACCCTCGAGGGTTTGTTCGTGTGTGGTTTCTCTGGGTTGCATTCAATTTTATTGTGGAGTTGTGGAGCACATTTTGACAACACTTCTGCCATTTGCCCAATTGTGTTAGGTTTGTTAATTTATTTGCTGTAAAACTACTTTCGTCGATATTTTTGCCGCTTTTGTCAATTCATTTGGCACTTTTTGTCATGAAGCCAGACTCAAGCTATTATACATTGAATGTGAATAGAATTATAACTCTTTTATACAAAAAAAAACCATAACCACATTATTAATTATATAATTAGACTTCTCAGGGTTAATCACTAACCTGCTGAGCCCTTCAGCAAGAGTACGTCCTGACTGATCCAGACTCTCCTCTAGGAGACACTGCAGAGAGAAAGAAAAAGAGAGAAAGAGAGGGAAGAATAAAAGAGATGCCAGATTGAGAAAGGAGGCAGAAAGTTTAGACAATAAAAATGCTTTGCATTGAAGTTTAATTCGGAAAAGATAGGAACGTGGTTCTCATTTTCTTTAACGACATTTGTTGTCCATTGTGTGCTCTGAGTGGTTTAACAGTATAATAAAATGTGAAACATTTTAAGTGAAGTGTTGGTGATGTGAGTTCTGGAGCTCATCCAAGAGAAATCGAACCCTCATGTTTCTTTTTTCCTCCGCGTGTGGATCCGACTGTCATCGCCACAGCATCAGCGCATGATGTAACCAACAGTAAACAACTGTTCTATACATTTAGCTCTTACACAGTAGACTTTACTCAAACTGCACTACAGAGTCCAAGCAGGTTCGAGTCCAAGTCAAAATGAGGACAGAGTTCAGACCAAACCCTCTTCGAGACTTACTGGCCTGTGTATAATGTGTGCAGCAGTTTTAGTGTGTGTATATGACTGAGTGTATAGTGTGTGTGTGTGTGTGTGTGTGTGTGTGTGTGATGGTCTGTATATGATGTGTAGTGTGTGTGTGTGTGTCTGATGGTGTGTGGTATGTGTGTGGGTGTGTGTGTGTGTTTTGTGTGTGTGTATCAGTAAAGGGGCTCTACCTGCCTCGAGTCATCAAGTAATTCCATTCTGGTTTTGGCAGATTCTGAGACCTGAAGCCTTTACACACACATACACACACACACACACACACACACACACTGAAAGTAAAGTACTGAATATCTGTTAAAGATCAGTATTAAGTGTGAATTTTTACTTCATTACCTTATTACTTTGTGAGTTTCTGCAGTAAAACAACTTTCCTCTGGGATCAACAGATTAAAAATCAATCACTCAACCAACTAATCAACCCATCTGTCTGTCTGTCTGTCTGTCTGTCTGTCCATCAACCAACCAACCAACCAACCAGTCTGTCTGTCTGTCCATCTGTCCATCAACCAACCAATCAGTCTGTCTGTCTATCCATCTGTCCGTCAACCAACCAACCAACCAACCAACCAACCAACCAGTCTGTCCGTCTGTCTGTCCATCATTTACTCAACCAACCAACCAACCAACCAACCAACCTGTCTGTCTGTCTGTCTGTCCATCATTTACTCAACCAACCAACCAACCAACCAACCAACCTGTCTGTCCGTCTGTCTGTCCATCATTTACTCAATCAATCAACCAACCAATCAATCAACAGGGCAGCTGGTACCCTAGTGTTTAGGGCGTTCGGCCTGCGATCAGGAAGTCGTGGGTTTGATTCCCAAGACAGCTAAGCACCACTAAGGTTCCCTTGAGTAAGATACCGTCCCCACACACTGCTCCCCGGTTGCCGTGAGAAAGGAACCGTCCCCACACACTGCTCCCCGGGTGCCGTGAGTAAGATACCGTCCCCACACACTGCTCCCCGGGTGCCGTGAGAAAGGAACCGTCCCCACACACTGCTCCCCGGGTGCCGTGAGTAAGGAACCGTCCCCACACACTGCTCCCCGGGTGCCGTGTTCCTGGCTGCCCTCTGCTTCACTTGCTGAATGGATTAAATGCAGAGGAGGAATTTGTGCTGTGGTCTGTTCACGTATGACAGAATTTTCACTTCACTAATTAATCTGTCAGCCAGTCAAATCTATCCACCATTCTTCACTCAGTCCATCCGTCCATATATTTTATTGCAAATCTTTGGTCACTGCAGGTCAATTGGCCTGATTATTAATGAATTGATTAATGGAGTGATGGTTGATAAGTTTGTTGGTTGATATTAATTTAGTCCTGTTTTACTGAACAGTGGAACGTCACAGAAAGGGGAGTATCACAGACTTCTGGTTCCACACACAGGTCTATAAGCTGGTGGATGCCTGTCCTGAAGCTCTGTGTTGAGTTAAGAGAGCACCTCACCTTCACTCTGGACCTTCCTGAGGGTCACTGAGGGCGTGGAGATGGCCGAGGCACGGAAGTTGGCGGGCAGCGTCTCCGCCGAGTCGGAGGTCACGCCCCTCAGGTCCTTCTCCCGGAACATCTTCCTCCAGGACGGGGAGCGTGTGAAGGTCTTAGTGCCGTCCTGGGAAAGAGGCCATAAATAAACCGAGGTGTATTTTTCAAGGCAGTATTTATAATATATATTGGACACGCCCCCAATATACAGATCTGCTCACAATGTCCAACCCCAGAATCTAAAAGTACAAAAGACCAAATAAAAACAAATCTGCTGTTACAACAGGCAGCCGCACAGTAATTAATAAATAAAATATCAGTAAATAAAACAGACAGACTCCCCTTATTATTACTGCCAGATCTCGAATCACGGTGGAGCCCAACAAAGTGTGCGGTTTGTTCGAACTCCAGCAGTAACAGATGCTTGTCTGTGTGTTTGATCAGTATAAACACTGTTCTGTCTCTCTTTGATTATTAAATGTATTAAAGAAAAACATGGTGCGGTTTGTCTGAACACGGTGCGGTTTGTCTGAACACAGTGTGTGGTTTGTCTGAACAGTGTGTGGTTTGTCTGAACACTGTGTGTGGTTTGTCTGAACAGTGTGCGGTTTGTCTGAACACAGTGTGCGGTTTGTCTGAACACAGCGTGCGGTTTGTCTGAACACTGTGCGGTTTGTCTGAACACTGTGCGGTTTGTCTGAACAGCGTGTGGTTTGTCTGAACACTGTGCGGTTTGTCTGAACAGCGTGCGGTTTGTCTGAACAGCGTGTGGTTTGTCTGAACACTGTGCGGTTTTTCTGAACAGCGTGCGGTTTGTCTGAACACAGCGTGCGGTTTGTCTGAACACAGCGTGCGGTTTGTCTGAACAGTGTGTGGTTTGTCTGAACAGTGTGTGGTTT
>JBBJLS010000028.1:5149885-5156846 GCA_037577275.1 Bryconaethiops microstoma | reverse complement strand
TACTGAACACACTGACTGCTGCTACTGCTCCCTGATAAAAGAACAATGTTTCTGCTGGTACCTGTTCAGAAAAAAAAAAACAGATTTATAAATGTGAACCTGCTGTTGCTCGGAAGGGGCCTGATACACTGTTCTGACTGTGGCTCTGGACCAGGAGTGCTGGTGTTCTGATGATTTATGCTGCCTTGTCAAAAAATGCTTCTGTAGCGCAAATTCGACAGCAGAGTCTGTCTATTCATGCTACCCTGTCAAAAAAATGCTCTTTAAGTTCATACAGTTTATAGTCAGTTTATAACACTGACAAAGATGAGAAATAGATGAATAATATGGTTCTAAAGCCAACATTTTCCCGGCGCCCATGCTCTGGACTCTGATGGTACCTTTGTTTTTCTATAACAAACAAGATAAAACGTGAATGCCTTGCAGTGGTGAATAGTTTCATATTTGATTTGATTACATTAATGTTTAAGTTGAGATTTACAAGAACTATCTGAACTGCAGCTGTGTAACCGTGTTAAAGGGACACTTCTGATAAAAAGCACCTTATTTGTTTAAAGTAAACCGAATGTTATTGCACTTTTGTTCATATAGGAGTATTTTTGAAATAAATTGCACAATACACCACTGGGATTAACGCGATTTATGCAGAAAATCAACCAACTAATCACGATTCAAATTTTTAATCGCTGCCCAGCATTAATATATACGTATATATTCCTTCTCAAAGTTGTGGTCCTCAAACCAGTACTCGGGGCTTCCAGAGAGTCCAGGCTTTTGCTTCTAACTCAAAATGCATAAAAATGAAGCAAAAATGTGACCCGTTTAAAGACCACTGCCTTAGAGGCTTGCTTGTAACTGTTACCAATAACTCTGCATAGAGCCTGTAATTTGGTGCTGTGGTTGGTGCTGTGGTTAATAAAACATAATTTGCAAATTCTGGGACTTATACCAGTCGAAAACATAAATTAAAAATGTTTACGGTGAATACTGATAAATGTCCTTTCATTAGGGGAAAATGAGAATAGGACTTAAAGCCCATACTGTTTAAACCTGTTCTACTACAGCTCCAGAAAAAATAAGAGACCACTGCAATTTATTGTTAAATTGACAACCATTCCATGCCAGTGTCTGTTAAATTACTACACAAGCACCTCATTCTGCTTTATGATGTACTGATTAGTGATCACCTATGAGAATATGGCTTAAAGCCCATTCCGTTTAATCCTGTTCTGCTATATTAAATGTTGGTTTAATTTCACACTGCATTTGTTTATGCTTCATTCTCCCCTATAGTACATAACATAGAGTGAGTATAGAATATGTCATTGCTGTATAAGATGTTTTATTTCAGTTTCTCCTGATGCACTGAGCACTGAATAAGCTAGAAAGGACATTTTATTTAAAAACACTTCAGACCAAAGTCTGCCTTGTTCTAGTCTTTATCAGACTCAGAATCAGAAAATGTATTGATCTCAGATGAAATCGCTTATATTATGACTGAACAGTTACACAGGGACAAAATAAGACTACCGTTATAAAGGGTTTGTAAATGGTTTATAATCAGGTTACTAATTTGATTGTAGACAGTTTATAAATGATCAATAATCAGTTATGAACAAGTTATAACAGCAGTCTTTCATTGATGCAGGTTCACTATTCAGAAGATCTTAAATCTTGCTGGTTATCTTGTCTTTTTCTCAGACTGTCAGCTTCATCAGGTCTTTGTTAACATGATACTGCTATTAAAACACCAGATCCTGCATTAATGTCTGGCTGTTGTAACTTATGAACCATTTTTAGACCTTTTTATACAGGTGGTCTTACTGTAAAGTACTGACAAGAACAGTGTAAAATATAAAATATAAATAACTTCTAATAAAAGTTCTGCTAAAATACCCTGTACAAAATACACTAAACCTAAAAATTCAGGGGTATAAATACTATAAATAAATAACTTACTGCTAAGTGGTTCACTAGTAAGACAAACAGGGATTTGGAATTGTTCTCTATACTGAGTTCACTATTGCATGTAATGAAGGTCTGTGTATAGAGTGATGTTGCACACGATAAAACTACTGAACATAATAATGAGATATTGCACATGATTATGATTTAGCATCCACAAAAAACACTGCATGTGGTAAGACTACAATGTTGAAAAACAAACTAATGACAATACGAAATGAACCCACAGAGTGGAAAACAAATTCTTGACTAGAAATTTCCGTGTCCTCCAGCTTTCTCTCCCTGGTTTGTCCAGCAAGGTGACCAAAGCTTCGAACTGCAAATGCCGCGATTTCTTAGCCAAGCAGCCCATTTAGACCAAAAAAGAAACTATAGAACATGAAATTGACCGCATTCGTCAATTATTCTGTGGTGAATTTTTTTTCTTTCATGCGAATCTATCTTTGTCTTCTGCAGGCCGACGTTATAAGCCCAGATTCCATAAGAGCCGAGAGTCAAGTGTAACAACTTCATGCTCAAGTAACTAGTCAGTACTTTCCCTCGTCCCTTGTCTAAATGACACTGCCATAGAAGTTTTCATTTCAGTGAGTGCCCCCTTCTCAGGCTGAGCAGGCATTTGCAGAAAGACTGAAAGTATTGTCTGAACTGGCGCATATGGCCGAGGCTCCGGCTCGTGCGTCCTGAGGACGTGTCATGAAACATTGGAACAGTTGGGCAACTGTCGACCCCATCTGAAGATAATAAAGACATTTTTGCTGAGGAGCCATCTGCATCTCACACATGCTCCATCTTTAGCCTGCTGACACCATGTGCCGACGCTGGAGTGCATGTGATTCATCTACATTACGGCTCCATAGGCTCCCGACAACCCACCCAGCGAGCCATTGGGCCATTAAACTCAATTGTTTAATCTCTAAGTCGGAGAGTTCCTCGAAAAAAGACCCTTAGTTTATTGCTGCATTCGGGACAACTCTGCACGACGCAAATATCAACACAATTAAAAGATAAGGGAACGAGGCGGCTTGGAAGCCTGCGAGAAAGACTGTTATTGTTGCTTCATTCAAGGCGATCGCGGCAAAGGATCTGTGAGTCATAAGTGTGTAATTAAACTAGAAGAAGAAGATTTTCTCCTCGCTATTGTCCACTAAGCAGTGCGGAATATTCTGAAGGCACAAACAGATGAGAGAAGGGAAAACAGAGTGCGTGAGCATCATAGGGGAGCAGATGTGTGCTTGAATGGCCAATGAGAGTGATACTTTAAAACCTGAAGAAAAAGTATGTCCAGGAATCCGACCCCAGCCTGCCCCCCTCTCCCCAGATGTAGGTTCAAGGTTCAAGGTGACTTTATTGTCATAAGCAGGTGTGAAGACGTACATGTGACGAAATGTTTCTCCACTGTGGGGGAACTTCCATATCAGGAGCTGTTTTGGCATATGATGACCATTTTTTTTGTTTTTTTTTGGTTGCACTGCTGCCACAAATCTGTGCCACTCATGTTCTAAGGGTTAGTCTTACCCCTAACCCTAAACTTACCCCTACCAATAACCCTAATTCTAACCTTAGCTTTAATCTCACCACTAACCCTGACCTTATTCTTACCCCTACCTACACCTCCAACCCTAACTCTAACTCTAACTCTAACCCTAACCTTAATCTGCCCCTACCAGTACGCCTAACTTGAACCCTGGTTCACATGTACTACTGACGCACAGCTGTATTAACATTTAACTAACATAAAACTGAAAAAAATGTCTCTGTGCATTAGACTTTTTGCCAAACCATTCAGGTGAAAAAGTGCAGGGCGTCCCTTCCCGGCATGAGGGTGGATCTGGTCAGATGTAAAAGCAGGGAACACTTCCTTTGTGTGTGCAGAGGGATGGTGAGGGACTGTAAATGGCTCTGAGCCCCCGGCTGCTCCTGCAATATTAATACACAGATCTGTCTCTGGCACTTTCTGTCTTTTGACAGAATACCGCCACGCGGCACGCAGGTATGCCGGCCTCACCTTGGGAGGACCATCACTCCAGGGGTGAAATTTCAAGTACTGGTCTTTATTTGAAAGCTTGATGGCTTGCTTTCCGTTTGGCAGCGGAAGACAGAATTAGGGTCGGAGAGGCAGAGCGGCCAGCTCCGAAACCATCAAAGTGATGCAATGAGGTCCCCCCTCCTCACGCAGTGAAATTGCATCCACGCACTCAATCACACCGTCCCGCCTAGCAACAGTTCCACAATTTACAGCCCCAGCATGCTGGTCTGACACGCTGGTGAGTAAGTGTCAGACTGAAAGCAAATCAGAGCCAAAGCAGCACTTACACACGCTTTCAAACAGAGAGAGCACATCTGGGTTACATCAGACTGGCACGACACGAGAACAAGCCGGAGGATCAGTGCGGAGAACAGCCGGGGCGTCCTAATCCGATCTGAAACATCAGAGTCATATCAGCCAATTACAATGGTCTGGTATAAACTTCTGGTTTGTAAGCCTGATGTGAAGTGACCATATGTGAACACACCACAGCACACAGTGTGAGCAGCATGTAATTCTTCCTCTGCATGTACCCATTTAACCCATTCACCAAGTGAAGCAGTGGGCAGCCAGTGCACAGGGAGCAGTGGGTGCTCAAGGGTACTTCAGAGATGCCTAGCAGGCTTGGAATTCGAAACCACAACCTTCTAACTGCAGGGGCAACTCTATAACCACTAGGCCACCAGCTGCCCCTGATACAGTGGTGGAAATATTTTAGCCCACCTCTCTGTACCTCAAAAGCAAACGGCTCCCAAACCCATCCTGGAGCACCCCCACCCTGTCCCTGTTCATGTTTCCACACACTTGTTTCTTGGCTTCTCTCAGTGGATTTCTATGATCTCAGGCTGTTTTTTCTCCTGAGATTTGGTTCCTCTCAGTGGTTCTTCATGCTTTTGTAACATTCTCCCTTTTCAATTTCGGATCCTCTCAGTAGTTCCTCCTCATATCCATAAGGAATTTTTTCCTTGAGATTTGGTTTCTCTCAGTGGTTGTTCTTCGTGTTTTTACTAATGATTTTTCCTCTGAACCTTTGTTTCTCTCAGCGGTTCTTTAATGCTCTAAGTCAATTTTTCCTTCTGAGTCTCCTGAATTTCCTTCTGGTTCCTGTTAATGTTTCTTTCCTCATGAACTCTAGTTCATTTTTGCTTCTTGGTTTCCATTTTGGTTCCTCTTAGTGAATTTTCATTTAAGGAGTTTTTCCTTCTGGGTTTTGGTTCCTCTCAGTGGTTCTTCCTTATGTTCTTAGGGGGTGTCTCCTTTTGAGTCTTGGTTCTTCCAAGTGGTTCTTTATGAATTCATGCAGTTTTTCCTTCTAAGTCTCAATTTCTCTTAATGATACTTAATGATCTCATTCCCTTGAGGATTTTTTCCTTGAGTCTTGGTTTCTCTCAGCGGTTCCTCATGCTCTTAGGCAGTTTTTCCTTCTGAGACTTGGTTCCTGTCATTTTTTATGCTTTAGGAAAAGTCCCTCAGGGATGCCTGTCTGGGGGCTATAGCCCTATTTCTGGAAATCTGGGAAAGTTTCTTTTGGAAAAGCTTCATACAGATAAAACTGAATTGGGCTGAACAGAACTGAACTGAATTAAAATTGAACTGTTTGTACTCCCCATCTGCCACAGCTCTATCAGCCTTCCTGGAAGACTCCAGCAGAACCTCCTTCATTACAGCCGGTCTGAAATGAGCTGATAAAAGACAAATGGCCGTGCTTCAGCCCGTAACAAGTCAGAACACTGCCCCCCCGCTCTCACTTCATCGATCTACACGTCACCTTGTCATCCAGTGCTGACACCTGGCCAAGCCCATTAGCATTTTAATGGCAGAAACGACAAAAGGCAGCGCAAGACGGGCAAGATACGTTTTTAACGGCGCATCCAGCACCACGGGACTGTTACCACAGTGTTCTTAGGGACCAAATAATAACAAAAATGGTGAATTTAAGGTTAGTTTATCATGTTTTTATTTCTGTAACCTTGAGAGAGCACTACTCGGTGAGATTCAAATATGAACTCAGGAATTAAAAGTTTAATCAGTGACAAGAAGGGCACTGGAGAGTAAATAAGCAAATAAATAAGAAGAAACCAAAGGCAAGTCTCGTTCATTTTTCACATGTAAAAATTGATTTTCTGGCACGACGCCACCCTGTTGCCAGTCCAGAATTCTATCTATTGGTGCCAGAGGTGCTCAGTTTGACATTAGCCATAATTACACACAGATTCTCAGGGCGATAAGTCCCCTGAGCGCCCGCTGTTACAGGATTAGCCCGAGGTCGGGAGGAGATCTGGGATCTGCAATAGCGGTTAAATAAAATACACACGAAAAAATGAAAGGTTTTGCATTTCTCTACAGGGAATGAGAGAAGTGGGGGATGTTTAAGACAGCAGGAAACATTACAATAAGTGGATTTGTGGTGTGGATAAAAATAACCAGCCCAAATGCTAGTTAAGATTATGATTTATATGTAAATAACCATCGTTGGTCTCATCTTTGAGGACTCCCGCGACAGAAAATGGTCTGAAAGAATCATCAGCTGTCAAAAATATAACTCTGACTGAAATGTAGTTTTGCAAATAAAATCCTTATTGTCTCTAAAGACCCCTGAGGTGATAGCGTCCTCCGACAGTCACAGCTGCACTGGTGTTTGTTTTAAACCTCAGGTACTAAACCTTCAGCCACATTAGTGTTTGTATGTTCAGATTATTTTTTTTATTTAAATCATGATTTAAATTTGTTTCATTAGTTTTTGTAGTTTTGGTTTGACAAAGGAATAACATTACTTGTCTTTATGATGGTTTTATTGCAGAATACATATCAAATGCAAACATAATTTAATATCTATAAATGTTTTAATAGATAAAATGTAGTAGTATTAGTTGTATTAGTTAATATGTGGTAATTAGTTATGTAGTACTTGGTGGTGGTGGCCTAGTGGTAGGATACTTGCCTCTGGACCAAGAGGTCGTGGGTTCGATC
>JBBJLS010000028.1:5144885-5147385 GCA_037577275.1 Bryconaethiops microstoma | reverse complement strand
AAAACTGGCGGGAAATGCTTTCGGTTTTGTGATGACCTTAACTAGGGCTTGTGAAGAGGAGAGATTTATAAATAGAAAATAACTGTACATAAAACCCCACATTTATGTGGATTTTAGATATTGCGTAACACATTCATGTTCTAAATGCGCAAGTAATTAATCATCTTTCCTAACAGTCTTAAATGTTTTCTGCATGTGGATGTACTTTCTTCCAGTAATTGGTCCACATTGGTGTGAAGGACCTTGAGGTCCAGCCGTCCCTGCAGTGGTTTATGTGTTATTTCAGGTGTGAAGAGCGTGAGGAGCTTAGTTTAGTCACACTTGGACTCACTCTAAATCCTCAGAGATGCTTCAGCAGCGACAGCAAAGTCTCGAGAAATTACTGTTATTACTGGGTCTCAAACAGGATTCAAACAGTGTGAATTATTATTATTTTATCTTATTTAATGAGACACGGCGCCTGTGGCTGTAAATCAGCATGCCTGCGGCTATGAGCATGTTCAAGTACATAAACTGCGCTATGAAAACAAGCTGTGATTTGTTTTTTAATTCTAACCTTTTATGTTTATCATTAGTTACATATATTTAGTTGATTAAATATTTTATAATTAAGTCATTTTGCCAGCAGCTAACATAACGCAGCATATTCACTGACAACCGATGCTGTTTGTTCTGGAATAGTAAATCAGTGTTGCGGTGCTGCACTCTTACTGTAGTGTATTCTGTTAGAAAAGTCTTCTTCACACTCTTTTTTTTATTAACAGCCCCTTATATTGAGCCACTTTGATTGTGCTGATGATCCTGCTGGAGTTTCTGTAAGGAGGAATCAGGTGGATCTGATTAGATTATAAATGCGGTAGGGATATTTTCATACATGTGCTGAATAGTCAGGTCTGCACCCAGTACCGATTCTGGCTTCTTTTTGGGGGGAAACCTATTTCACAGATTTATTTTCACTAAGGAGAATTGAACAGAACAGAACTTTACTGATCCTGTATGAAATGCTACGACTGCTCAGACACAAAGATGGGAACAATTGAAAATGTAAAGTCTGGAAAAAAACCCAAAAAAACAAAAAACTCAGAATGAAACAAACAATTAAACCAATTTTTAAAAAATGCAGTTAATGCTCAATATGAAATACACTATACTGTGTACACAAATGCTGGTGTATAAGTGTTATAGATAAATAACTTACAGTTCATTGAATTGCTAGTAACACTAATAGTGGTTTGGAGTCTGTTATTGCTGTAATAGAGATCAGTAGTAGATCAGTATTGTTGATATAAGTAGTGATATTTCACAGGGTAGGACTATTACTCCTAATAAGATACTGCACATAATGATGTTTTAGCACTCGATAAGAAAATTATAAGAGAATTGGAACAATCAGCAAAATCGACAGTAAAGTGAGGGCAATGGCCTGGTCATTTGTTATTGATATATTTCTTTGGCAGGGGATGATCTGTGGTTATTCATGGTCCTTGTGAAGCAACCTGAGATGTTCTCACTTTGGAAGCTTTTTAGCATGAAAACGTGAATTTTTCTGAGAATTCTCAGTGCGCACAATCGCAGTCGTACCACATTGTGTTTCCACCCCTGCTATTACAAAATAATTAGAACTTGTGATTGACAGTCCTCAGTCTAACCCTGCTGCCAGTGAAGCAGAGTTAAATTCAGCAGAGTGAACAGTAGGGAGAAATGAGTCAAATGGCCTCTATACAGCCAGGCCATGTTCTCGACTATCCCCTCTGTGTCCACTCAGTTCTTAAAAAAGGTTCTTATATGGAGAAGGTAAGGTTCTTATTTCTTGTCTGCTAGCTGTGCTTTCAAAGAATGTTGGTGTGACCGATTGCGCGAACAGACAGACAAATGACAAGCAGGCAGATAAGCTTTCTCACAAAGTTACCTTTGCGCAGTTTAAGGCCTCACTTGCCCTGCTGTATTGTCATCAGTATATACAGTATATCCTTCTTTACTTGCAGAGGAGATGCTGGAGAGGATGCTGGTGACCTGGACTTCAGTGGTCTCCTCAAGAAAAGGTCAGAAACTTTGTAGTATTCATTCTTTTTGGATGCTTATGAAATAAATGCTGAAGCTACAGTGTAACTTAAAAAAAACAATGCATTAATATTCAGAAATGTGTTAATATTCAGAAAAGTGGACTACCAGGCAACAGTTTTGGCACACACTGAGATTTTCTACATTTGCATGTCACTCACTTGATGTTTACTAAAAATACACTCAATATTCTTTACTAGCAAATACATTTACTGCCGTTTGAGTCTTCATTAGCCAGAACATGTCATATTTTTATTACTCATTACTACTGACCTACAAAAAGGATCATAATATAATGATAATGTGGATCTCCAGACCAGTGTTAGATATTTAAGGAGCTATTAAGTGCTGAAACAGTAACTAGTGCATTTAAAGTTAAAGGACAGTCTAGAATTTGACTCTGTATCACCAACAACCAGTTAATAGGAGTCGGACCTGC
>JBBJLS010000028.1:5102194-5106277 GCA_037577275.1 Bryconaethiops microstoma | reverse complement strand
AGCCACTTGTTCACCGGCACTGGTTTCCTGCTGGATTCCACAGCAAAGCAAAGCAACCAAACCCCCCCCCTCCTAAAATTAAATTATAAAGACCTCAACACAACATGTACTGCGCAACCACGGGCCATTTTTCCCCACACAGACCAAACCAAGCCCAACACCAAGAACTAAATAAATAAATAAATAAATAAATAAATAAATGAATGAATGAATGAATGATTGATTTGCAACCCATTGCAATGCTTCCAATATATGAATATTCATGAGGCAACATAAAGCGCCACAAATGGATAAAACGTCAGTGTGTGTAAATGTGTGTGTGCATGTGTGTGTGTGTGGGGGGGGGTTCAATCCAAGGCGCGTGCTGCACACGCTCGAGCGTTAAAACGGCAGTAAACGACACGCGCGCGCGTGCAGAGTCTCTAGAAGGTTGTGTAAGTACAAAGCTGAAGTTGGATGAAGGTTCTCGTACTAATTCAGCCGTTCCACCTTAAACGGTGCAGCAGTTCCATTCCGGCGCGACCTGCTGCACCATTTAAGGTGGAACGGAGGAATTAACACGAGAGAGACCAGGAGAACATCAAGCCAATTTGAGCCTCGTTGCATATCAGAACCAACCCCACACTTTCCAAGCCAAGACGCATTCACGCGACCCCGGTCTGCTGCATTCATTAATCAATCTATCAATCAATTAATCCGCCACTTAATAGCCCTTAAAATAGACAAAAAGCAAAGGTTTTCATTCTTACCTTCGTACAGCAGTAAAATCCCCTTCACACACTCTCTCTCTCACACACACACACACTCCGCTGCAGAGAAACACACTCCAGCACTGCTGCCTCAGACTGCCTCACACTTTCAGCCTGAACCCACCCTCCCTCGCTCTCTCACTCTCTCTCTCTCTCTAGCGCTCTCCTCTCTCCATCCCTCCCTCCCTCCCTCCCTCCCTCTCTCTAGCGCTCTCCTCTCTCCATCCCTCCCTCCCTCCCTCCCTCCCTCTCTCTCTCTCTCTCTAGCTCTAGGTCTCTCACCCCCCCCTCCCTCTCTCCCTCATTGATTCCTCATTCCTCAAACCTCATGCACGGTGGCTGGTCAGACAGACAGAAGACAGGGAGTACAAGAGAAAGAGGGAGAGAGAATTCATGAGATGCCATATGCACCAGCAGATGCGCCGCAAAAGCGTTTGAGGGACTGTGTAGGCGGCCCGTGGTCAAATAAGAGGAAACATGTGGACACTTATCTTCATCATCATCACCGTCATTATCAACAGCGCCTGAAGTCTGAAGTCTGAGACCTGCGGATCCAATTTGCACAACGAAAAAAGGCCCATTTCATCCAAATGGATGTGAGAACTGGGGAAAAAACAGTGATTCAAGATGTTGGGACTTGAGTCAGTGACTTGGACTTGAGACCGAAGACTTTTGCAGCCTCACAGGTGTGACTTTACCTGTGTCTTGGACAGTGGAGTCCTCGCCTCGGCGGCAGCTTTCAAACAACAGAAAAGCCTTCGGCCTGACGGACAGAACGCAGTGCAGTAGCTGGTTTAGCTGGAGCTGTCAGCTTATAAAGCTGTTCCAGATCACAGCACCACTAAAACAGCGGGACTAGCTACTAGCTTCATTTCTGTCCATCAAACTGAAGGTTTTTCTGTGATAAGACACTCATTTTTTTTTTAAGTGTTTGAGTCCAGGCTCAGACTTGGACTAAAACCGGAAAGACTCGAGACTCAACTCAGACTGGCGCCTCAGAGACTCGAGACTGGACCTGGACTCACAACCCAAAGACTTGAGACTTGACTTGAGCTTGCACCTCAAAGACTTGAATCTAGAAACTCAAGACTCAACTCAGACTGACACCGCAGAGACCAACTCGACTGGACCCCAGTGAGTTGAAACCCAGACATTCAAGACTCGAATCAGACTCACAAACAAGTAACTTGAGACTGGACTCAGACTCACTACCCAGAGACTTGAGACTTTACTTGAAATTGCACCCTAAAGACTTGGACTCGGACTTGCACTGCGGAGACTTGAGTCCGACTGGCACCCCAAAGACAAGAGACAGGAATTGGACTCGCACCCCAGAGACTCAAGACTAAAGACTCAACTCAGACTTGCAACCCAGAGACTCAAGACTTGACTTGAACTTGCTTCTCAAAGACTCAAGAGTGGACATGCACTAGCATCTCAGAGATTTAGGCCTTGACCCAAACTCCAGTGACTTGGAACTGGACTCGGACTCCCACACCAGAGACTCGACTCAAACTCCATTGATTTGAGACTCATAACTCAATTCAGACTCCCAGAGACTTTACTCAGATTGGCACCCCAAAGACAAGAGACTGGAATCGGACTTGCACCACAGAGATTCAAGACAGAACACTTGACTCAGATTTGAGATATGACCAGTGACTTGAACCCGGACTCGGACTCCCACCCCAAAGACTCACACTTCAGAGATCCGAGACTCCACAGCAGGAGTGAACTTAAAGAAATGCATCGGCCTGTCAGCGGAGGGCAGTGGGTGTTGATTTGTAAAGTGTCTCACTGTTAACTTTCATTAGCTTTACTGCAACTAAAACCATTCTCACAACATTAGTTTGATGTTACCAAATTTTTATTTTAAATTGCTTTTTTAAAAAGAGAGTTTGCAGCATGTAAGTGCATCCGTAGTCCTCACCATCATCGCTCTGACCACATATTTGCATCCAGTGGCTCCCTCCCCTCCCTCGTCGCCTTCAGGTGAACTTACTGCAGTGCGCGAGACGTCAATACCACGGACCACCATACAAATCCCCCCACGCTCCTCCGGCTGGCTGCAGGGCTGATGCCGTTCTGCAGGTGATGGCGCAGGTGAGTGTGTCAGGAGGGCCGTGTTACACACATGATGTGTGACACATGCTAATCGACGGACTCTGCTTTGCGGCGAAGAGACGATCCCACCTTTGATGCTTTGATGAGAGAGATCAGTCGCTTTGGAGATGTTTTGGGTTCCTACTTGATGTGTATGTGTGTGAGAGCAAGAGGTAGGGGGGGGGCATTCTGTGTTTTCTCCTCTACGGCTGTGCGTTACCTTGGCAACGCAAAAGCGCAAAGTCTAGCCCCCCCACTCCACTCCCACCATCACATACACCCTTGCCCCTGCCAAGCTCGCTTACCTATAGCTTCATGTAAATGTATCTGAATGCTGCTTTATGCCAGATTGACAGATCATTCGAAAAGATCGAGCCCAGCATCCGGGGGGGACGTGATGAGGCTTGGATGTAACTGAAGGGATTGGAGGGGCAAATGAGGGTCAGTGCAGCAACAGGGAGTGTGTGCGTGCGAGTGTATGCGTGTGTGTGTGCGAGAAGGAGGAAGATGTAGAAAGATGTGAAAAGCCAGAGTGACTGATTTTCCCTGAGTCTGAATATAGAACGTTATCAATTCAGCACTAATCATCCGGTTGATAACCCCTCATATCCGAGCCCAGATCATTCTCTCTTTTTATTTTTTTCCCTTTTCCCCCCTACAGTATTCACCAGGCGCTGAGCTTCATGGAAATGAGACAGCTGCTCTGCTAATATCAGCTAAAGCTGCAACCTTTAGTTGCAAAGCCGATTAGTCATTTATAACGTTGATCACGGCAAAAAGTCAACGCATCGTTTACTTCAAGACTCTGTAATGCTGTATAAGACTGTACAATGCGATGTAATGCTGTATAATGCTGCATAACACTGTATAATGCTGTATCATGCACTGTAATGCTGTATAATGCTATGCTATATAATGGTCTATACTGCAGCATAATGCACTATAATGCTGTAAAATGCTCTATAATGCACTATAATGCTGTATGATGCTACAAAATGCTCTTTGATGCTGTATAATTCACTATAATACTGCACAATGTTCTATAATGATGTATAATGATATACTATATAAATGATCTATAATGCACTATAATGCTGTATGATGCTGCATGATGCTCTTTGATGCTATATAATTCACTATAAAGCTCTTCGAGGCTGTATAATGCACTGTAATGCCATACAATGCTCTATAATGATGTATAATGCTATACTGTATAATGTTCTATAATGCT
>JBBJLS010000028.1:5094694-5097194 GCA_037577275.1 Bryconaethiops microstoma | reverse complement strand
GCACGCACTAAAGATTCAAGGGCAGGTTTTAAAGAGTTTACTCTACTTGGTGCTGTTTCTGGTTGTTTTCAGAGGGAAAAACAAGTTTCCCCTCTCACACAAACATGCAGGAGAAACTGGTGGCTGCAGTCACCAAGTAGACTAAACTCTTGAATTTTGTGGATCCAAATTCTCACAACATATACAAGTAATAATGCTAGACAACCGACTAGCCTTCTTGTACAATAAAAATTTAGCTTTCCAACAAGTAGAAGAGCAATTCTGTTTAAATTAAAGAACATCTGAGGAAGCGCTCAGCCACCAGTGTTGCTAGACTTTGGTCACATTCCTGATCATTTTGGGCCAAAATGCCTTTTTAAGCATAATTTAAGCATAATGAATACATTTCATGTGTCGGTCAAGACTGACTGACCATTGCCTCATGTCTTCTGTGAGAAGTTGGTCTTTGGACAAACCACCAAAACTGCAGCTCACAGCTCAAAGACCCCAATGTCCTAGAAAAACAAGAAGATCACAAAATAACTGAAAACCTCAATGTCTCGTAAATACCTGGAGACCCCAAAGTCCTGGAAGTACCCAAAGACCCCAATGTCTTAAAAACACCCAAAGACCCTATTGTCCTGAAAATACTCAAAGACCCCAACGTAATAGAAATACAGGAAGATCCCACTGTCATGGAAATACCTGAAGACCTGAATGTCCGGCAAATGCTTGAAAACCTGAATGTTCGGGAAATACCCAAAGAGTCCAAAGTCCTAGAAATACCCACAGAGTCCAAAGTCCTAGAAATACCCACAGAGCCCAAAGTCCTAGAAATACCCACAGAGCCCAAAGTCCTAGAAATACCCACAGAGCCCAAAGTCCTAGAAATACCCAAAGAGTCCAAAGTCCTAGAAACACTGGAAGACCCCAGTGTCCCAAAAAGACAAACTAGCATAGCTGCTTTGCTCACTTTCTCTTCTTGTGAACTGATTCACTCGACTGAGCAGCCACGGTTTATATTTACTCCCTTTCAGCCTCCAACCAATGGACAAAAATATGGACAATATATTAAGTGCTGTTCATTACTGTATTATCTCATTCTGTCACTATCGCCCACGTTTAGAGATAAAAGTATATTGTACCGTGTCAGAAACCACATAAGCAGTTCTGCTAGAGATTACTGGACATCACACAGGCGAGAGTGTGAAGATTTAGGCGTGCAGTTAGCACCATGCTAAAGTGGACGTTCCCTGTTATTCTTTAGCTTCGTTAGCCTTGCAGCCCCGGTGCGCAGATTAAAAAGTGAACTCCAGACAGCGAGCGCGTCTTGGCTGATCATCTACGTTCGGGGCGGAACAGGAGGAGGACTGTGGAAGTGTGATTTTGGCTGAACTGTCACTTTACAGTCTCGGGCCGGCTGGGGATTTGGCGTGTTTGTGCTCTGCTGCGAGCGGGCCGTGCTGCTGCACCGCTCTGATGCATTTCAGCCCTGCAGACAGCGCTCTGTCGCCCGCGTCCGCCATGCAGTGGCCGTAATGAGTCTGTTCTCCGCAAGGGCTTTTCTGCCGCATTAGCTTTTGTCTCATGTTCCGGAGTGCTGGAGCACATCGGTGTGTCTAAAAACACTCCACGGCTCCAGGATGGTGCTGAGTCTTAAACACTACTCTAGCCGAATAAACACCGGAGGAGGCCTCTAATGCAATTTGTCTGTAATTTATTGGTTCTGGATAAAGCATCCATGTAATTTCTCTAAATTCCCAGGTGTAGTCCGGACTGGAGGGTCAGAGCCCACATGTGTACACCACCGTTAAACCACAGAACACACTCCGTGACAATATGAACATGTCACAAGATTCATACTGGATTAAAATCACTCCACTATTATTACTGTAACTATAAAAAACTACACACTGCAGATTCATACTGGATTAAAATCCCTCCACTATTATTACTGTAACTGTAATAAAAACTACACACAGCAGATTCATCCTGGATTAAAATCACTCTACAATTATTACGTATTAAAATTAGTCCACAATTATTAAAGTGTCCATTTGTCATACGTGAACACACCACAGAACACAATTCCTTCTCTGTATTTAACACATTTAACCCATTCACCAAGTGAAGCAGCGGGCAGCCAGGAACACAGCGCCCGGGGAGCAGAGTGTGGGGGGCAGTGTGTGTGTGTGGGGGGCAGTATGTGGGGACGGTACTTTACTCAAGGGTACCTCAGTGTTGCCACTAGCAGTCCTGGGATTTAAACCCACAACCCTCTGATCACAGGGGCAACTCCCTAACCACCAGACCACAAGCTACCCAGTGTCAACCTATAGAAACTACACCCTGCAGATTCATACTGGATTAAAATCACTCCACTATTATTACTGTAACTGTAAAAAAATTAAACACGGCAGATTCATACTGGATTAAAATCACTCCACTAGTATTACTGTAAAACTACACACTGCAGATTCATACTGGATTAAAATCACTCAGCAATTCTTGGAAAAACTAC
>JBBJLS010000028.1:5038709-5049870 GCA_037577275.1 Bryconaethiops microstoma | reverse complement strand
CAGTGCAGGTCCGACTCCTATTAACTGGTTGTTGGTGATACAGAGTCAAATTCTAGACTGTCCTTTAACTTTAAATGTGCTCGTTACTGTTTCAGCACTTAATAGCTCCTTAAATATCTAACACTCTTCTGATGATCCACATTATCATTAGAATTATATTAGGGGGCTTTTTGTAGGTCGGTAGTGATGAAGAATAATAAAAATGACATTTTCTGGCTAATAAAGGAACTCAAATATTGAACAGACTGTAAATGTATTTGTATTAGTAAAGAATATTGAGTGTATTTTGAGTAAATATTGAGTAACATGGAAATAAAGAAAATCTCAGTGTACGAAACTTTTTACTTGCAGTGTAAATGTTACTTTGAGTCACTTACGTTAAATGGTACTGGCTCGGCTCGACTCGGCTCGACTCCCTTTTTGGTTCCCGGTGCCTCATTAAGTTTCTCACTGCATTCGACGTAACTGGCGACTCCACAAGGACCTTTCAGGTCATCATTTTCACCACAACAAACACCGTAGCAGGAACGAGCTCTGAGGGGATGGTGATAGATTAGTGAACCAAGAAGAGATTGATGGATAAATTCGCTGTAACTATGGTAACTTCGCTGTTTTGCACAGAATGTCTGAAGATGTCCTGTGTCACATGTGATTATTCTCTGACCAATCAGGAAGTTAAGTCGGTACCCAGCAGTGGAAAAAGCAACTTTTACTGTGAAAGTGTCCTGTGATGAAGTATTCAACACAGTTCAGTGACCTGTATAAATGGGTATAATATGCAGGTTAACATACAACACTGGTCTATGTGGAACCAAACATCAAGAACACCTTGTTATCTGTAACATTAAAGAAAATAAATAAAGCCGTTCCAACTGTAAGACCAATCTGTGTACTGGTGCTTTTTTGAATTAGAATCTTAAAGTGGTGTTTGGCAGACATCTAATACACGTCATCTGTACTTGCTTGTATTTCCTAATATATAATTCCAAATCATATATTAGGGGCAGCTGGTGGTCTAGTTGTTAGGGAGTTTGCCCTGAGATCAGAAGGTTGTCGGTTCAAATCCCAGGACTGCTAGTGGCACCACTGGAGTACCCTTGAGTACGGTACTGTCGCCACATACTGCGCCCCGGCGCGCCTCATTGGTGGCAGAACCTGCTTCACGTGATGAATAGGATTAATGCAGATAGACTGTTCACAGTTTTCTGTGTTCATGCATGACTATAAGCGGCCACTTCAATATTAAATTATGAGAGACGTGGCTTAATTTCTGAACTTTTCTTATTTATGACTGAGCTCAGACCAAGAATGGGATTTGGCAGTGATGTCATTAACAACATTTGCATGTAGCCCCAAAAGTTTTTTTTTCTTTTTTCCCCCTGTATAAATCAAATGAGATGTAAAGCGTTTGTCTACAATGCAACATTTCATGTAACAGTTCTTTCATAAGAACCAGGGGGTCACAGTGTCTATAGGGCGTCACAATATATTGCCTGTTAATTTTTAACACAATATTGGTCTGCGATGAGAATATCGTAAAAGGCTGAAACATGCAAATGAGCCTCTAACCAATCAGTGCATTTTCACAGGGTGACCAATCACAGCTCCAGGTGAGTTACTGGCGTTCGGAAATATATGTTCGTGTTAATTTTGTAACATCACAAAAACTGATTCGAAAATGGTCTGTTTTTCTAAATGTGGGATGTATGGGGGCATGAAAGTACATTTTGAAACTTTAACAATATTTACAGATTTAAAGCCTTTTTAATGACAGAAAATTGATGTGGGTGGAGCCTTCAATGCATCGAAAGGCATCACAGTCGCAATATGTAACTGTAAAACCGCAATACTGAAATTCTGAACATATCGCACAGCCCTAAATGTCTATAATGCAGCAACTTTATTCACAATCCAATACCAAGAAAACTGCATCTTCACAATTACGTTAAAACTGTCAAAGCATTTTTGCCTGTAGCCTCCATATACTTCTCTGCCATGAATGAATTGTATAACAACTTCCTGGGCTGTGAGTTCATAAAGCATTTCATGTAATCATTTGCAGTGATACCATTTAAAGGCAGACATCTGGTTCCATTCACCACCACTGTGAACAATTCGGACTCGGTGAATGAAGCGTTTCAGACCAAACTGTTTACAGCATAACCATTCATGTAATTTAAAGTCGGTGGAACTGAACTGGAAGTTTGCGCTGCCACATTTGTGCAAAGAACAGTTTGTGGAGACAGTACAGACACTCAGCTGTTCTAAATGGTGCGTTTACCAGAAGACCCACTTCTAGACTTCAGCAAGCCTTGTTGCCCACTAGGTCTAGCAGTGGAGGAACGAGGCTGAGGTGCCGTTCTACCAGCATAGTGGAAGAAAAGGCACAGGATAAAAGAATAGTGTGCAACTGTGGTAGACAGCTGAGAAAATCTCTATCCCATGTCTTACACTGTAAAATGACCTCCACTGTGAATATGGAACACATTAAACACTCATTCATAATTCAGCGCAATAAACCAGTGGTGTTAGATCACTCCACGTACTGCTCTGGGCTGTAGATTACCATTATGGACCGGAGCAGTTCTGTGCCCCTTGGAACCCGACGGCAGGTCGTTTTGGTGCCATATTGTTATAGTAGAAGTACACACTTCATAAAATATGCATTTCTGGCATTAGGAACAAACCCAAGACCGCGAGGGCTACAACAGCACACAGTTTCTTGCTGACCTGCTCTTATAGTTCAGCTCATGAGGAGCTTTGGTAATCAAGTCATGTAACACTAGAGTCTACAACATGAGCCCGGCCCTTTCTGACCAGCGTAATGCAGCATTTTCCAACCTATGTATTGTATATTTTATTTTTCCACATTTGACTGAGTTCAAGGTGTCAGCCTGAGGGTAGGACTAATAGAAGACTTCACTATTGACTAATGTAAGAAAGGATTCACACTGTGCTTCATTAAGAAATGTTCCATAATATATACAATCTTGATCATGCTCTTTGTTAAATAAGACATTTGGATCACATCTGAGGATTCATTCATGCAGAAATGAAAAAGTTTAAAGTGTGTTAAAATGCCAGAGGAAAAGAACCAAGATCAGCAGTGCTGTGACACATTTGCACTTAACCTGCAGTAAACCCGGATCCCGGGACAAGACCTTGATTCTGCTCTAAATTGTATATAAAACCCAAAAGCTTATACTCTTTAATCATTTATATTAAATTGTACATTGAGAACCATTTAACCAGGCATGATTCTTAAATCTATACATTGCCTTTACTAAACCTAACACCATGAAATGGCCTTTATAGTAATTCTATAAAAGAAAAAACCTTTCAATATGTTTTAAAGATTCTTTACAGAGCTATAATTGTAAATGAAATGCACAAGAGCAAATAATTTACAGAACCTCTACATGACGTATGGTCCTGTACAAGTTTAATCTATAATCATTTTAATATGGGTTTCATGAAACACTCCGTTCTAGAGAAACCAGGAGGTGAATGGAACCAGATGTCTGCCTGTAAAAGCTCCTCACAGAAACTTATTTCGTGAAATGTTTATGAATGTGCTGCTGTTTTGTAATATTAGTGGAATCTTGTGAGTCCCTTTTCCTGTTTGTGTAAAATCACTGGATGTTAGTGATTATACTGCCACAATTTCATAAAGTGTTGCATCAGGTGTGTCTGACGCAGAGAAACTCGAACATAGTTATTGTCACACTCCCACAGTAACTGAACAGAGATCTTGGATGTGCGTAAAACTGTTTTGCGACGAAGTCCGAGGCGAAAAATCCTGTACGAATAAATCCAACGCACGTTATAAATAAGTTGATGGGAAAGAAAGGGCAAATAATTCTCAAACCACTCAAAGGTATTCCTGCATCTTTATTATAATTCTAATAACTTTTATTCATATCTTAAAACATTTGTAATTCATATGTATATATGATTGTGTATATGTATACCACATATACATATATAGTCTGTTAATAATCTTTCATCTCTCTTCATAGTTAATTTTCTTCCATTTCTTCTTTCATTTATTTTCAAAGAAAACAAAAAAGGATGCTTTCTGCACACCCCGCTCTGCATCAAATGGTTCACATCTGACCAGCGTCCCTTATCATGGTCATATTCATATTATGGGGTCTATAATGAAATGGAGTTGCTTTAAGTTGTTCAGTCCACGCTGTGAGACCAGAGACGTTATTTAACCTTGCTTTTCTCAGTGCAGATCTCTATTGCATATGCATAGCCTCGTGTGTGGATCTCCCAAAGCTCTCCTCTAGGACTATAAATCAGCTCTTGCGGTGCGGTGATCAAACGAATGACTGTGCTGTGATGCTGCCGTGGCCTGGCGATGTAGCGGGAAACTTTGAGAGTGTAGGCTTCACGCAAAATCCTAAAAGAAATACTTTCCTCTTTGAAAGCCCAAGGTCATTCACTTTTTCCCTTCTTTCCCCAGATTAAGACCAAATGGGGCCTTCTAGGCGCCAGAAAAAGTTCTTTGGCACAAGAAGGACCACTTCTGGTTCCCTGAAACATTTCAGTGGATGGTGGCTTGTAGAACCATTTTAGTAAATGATCACAGACACACACACACACACACACACACACACAACAGACCAGAAGTTTGGGCCCTCCCTCAGATTAAAAAAAAAAAAATGCTACTCTTTAGAAATACTTAAAACAAAAGCAGCTGACTTGTTTTCAGTATTTCAGTACAGTAACAATATTTAGCCACAAAAACTCAAACTCTTGGAGGGTTCCCCAAACCTCTGGGCTGTAGTGTGTATTTAAAGAACCTCTACTCAGAATAAAGATTCCTGAAACTGAATCCTTTAATTAGCATGTAAAGGTTCTTTATATTTTCTAGGCTTTTGTGGCATTTGATTAGTTTTATGTAATGGAAAGTCACAATTTCTACATGACCAACCTCTCTTTCATGCTGTGCCATTAAAACTGATACCTCATACAAAAAAGCACTCCAAGCTAAAAACACTCCTTGTAAATTCAGTGTGAATGAGTGGTGCTAAAGCACTTTAAACTTAAGAGGCATAAACACTTACGTAATTGCTTTTTTTGTGACATCACAAAATTTCTACATGACCAACCTCTTTTTTGTGACATCACAAAAAACAGTGAATTCAGAACTACTGTTTTTGCAGCTTAGTTTACCAACATGACCCTCGTGGACTGCAGGGTGTTACTTTGTGAGCTTCTAACAAAGTTTACATACTACATTCAATTGGAAAAAGTGAAGAAAATGTGGTTTCCTGTGATATGGGGCATTTTGAACTTTGAAGATTTTCTCACACTCACAAATGTTTCTCATTATTCTTCAGGGAACCAACCAGGAGTGCTTCCTCTCTGGCATCCTTCAAAGAACCTTTTGTGGTGCCTTTTAAAAAAAGAAAAGAAAAATGAACGCCTGAGTAAATGCTTCTGCAACAGTATCAGAAAACAGACATTTCTGACAGTAGCGAACTAAGGCCATGAGGCGAAGACAGAAGGACTGACAGGATGTGTAGAAAGCATTGGGCATAAATAACAAACATCTTTTTTTCATGTTAAACATTATTTGGAAGACAGAGATTCTTTAGAAGTTGGAATTCTTTTTCTTTACATCTCAAACCATATTTAGATGATCATGTGTTTCATTGTCCTTACTGTTATCAGCAACAGTAACGTACCGGACAGCTCCCTCCAGCTTTCTGTTCAGTGTAGTGGTTGTCTGATAAATAGATCCCTCTCTTTCTCTCTATAGGAAAATAAGTTGAGAAGGGAGAGGGAAAGGGGGGGTGATGAAACAGGCAGGCAGTCTTTCACAACCCTCGAAACAACCCAGTAGGAACGAATACCAAAGCAAGAAGGAATGGGATACACAGGCTAAGTCACGAGAAGGAAGGAATAGGGATGGAAAAGCCCTTTTTTCACTGATTGAGCAACTGCATGACGGATGAGGGTGCAAAACCGAGGGTGGCCAACTTCATCTTAACACAGTTCCGTGTGGGACGCTGCAGGTGCGTCACTGATAGTCATTGCATATAGTGGGATTTTATCATTTACGCTTTGATTACGTGGTAAAGGGGAGCAGAATGGAAGTTTTCACCAACAGAACCCAAAATAAAGACCGAAATCCTCCTCGTCTTTCCCCCTGAAACAGAAAAGCTGGAATTCAGTAACCCAGAAACTCACACAGATAACAGGAAGGACCATGAGAAAGATGACTGCACTAAATAACAATAAATCTCTCTTTTATATATAACAACAGGCATATTCCAGACCCATTTAAAGTTTAAAAACTCGTTATAAGAACAATCGTCATATTAAAACAGACAGAAGCACGAGTCCCGCAGACCCGGTGCGTCTGGATGCGCATCCCGCCTTGCTTCGACCTCCTAAGAAAGAGTGCTTTTTTTGGAACGAGGAAAAGGAAGGAGCGGTTAGAAAAGAGAGATTTTGGCCTGTTTGCTCTCTCTCTCCTGACTCCCATACGACCCCTCTGTATCGTTGTTGGGTGTAATTGGTGTAGAAGTCACTTCTATGCACTGAGTCTCTCGTAAAAATGTTGATAAATTCTTTCAGTATTTTCCTTTAGTTGACGTCTTCCTTTTTTTTTTTTGCGTACTTTTTTATTGTCATTCAGCTTGAATCCATACCTAGATATTTGTCCCATATTTCTAATAGAAATAAAAGATGTGTTCATATATTTGTGTGTGTGTGTGTGTGTGTGTGTGTATGTGTGTGGAATGCAGGGGTGTGTGTGGAGTCGGTGTGTGTCTGTGTGTTTGTCTATTCAATTGGGCACTTATTTTTTGCTACGGGTTTGTAATACAGTGACCAGTCTGTATATTTATATATATATATATATATATATATATAAAATTATATATAATATATATATGTATGTCATTTTATGACATGAAAAGGTAAAGAAGTTCTAGCGAAATACAATGTCAGCACAAGACCAAAGCAAAAAGGTTCGGAAGAAGCCTCCAACAGGTGAGGTATCAACAGAAAAACCAAACACATTCATGCCTCAAGTGACAACATTCAGCTCATCAGTCACACACACACATTCCGAAGAGGGGTCCACGCATCTACACGCTCTCACCGAGTTAAATATCAGGCAGTAAACTGGCCACGGCTGTTTCGTACTAGCAAGAGGAAAACAGTCACATCGCTCCCTAGGTTTGGCCTCCACCAATCAAGCTTCCCTCCTCGATCGGGAACCGACCAATCAAGCAGCGTCTGAGAAGTCGGGCGTATTCTCGCCTCTCAGCTGGATTTTTTTGGTCAAGGCAAAACAAACAAAAAAAAAACTGAACAGAACCAAAACCACCGGGACGGGGCAGAATAAGGCATGAAGTCATCAGCGACACGGGCCAAGAAAAAAAGAGAAAGCGCTCTCTCACTATCCCTTTCTCCACGGATCACAGAATTACAAAAATAAAAATGAATAAAACCGGAGAACGCGACAGAGCATCGATTGTTTCATTCTCAAAATATTTGGCTCAGTTGTGATACTGTCATCGTTTTTTTGTTCTGAGTTGTTAGGAGTCCCTGTTTCTGCTTTGATCACATCAGGCCTTGCTTTGAGGAGTGTGTGTGTACACAGCATGGGTGTGTACTGTGTGTCTGTGAGATGTGTGTCTGGGTTGTGGTCGGATTAGTAGTTGATGACCCTGGGCATGGCGATCCCCCTCTTTATCCGTTTTTTTTTTGCCCTCCTTCCCAGCTTTCTCTTCCCCGGTGATCCTGGTTGGTTCCTCTTGGCATTCACTGATTCCAGGAATGGGTTAACCTTGGCTAGGAGCAGCAGACGCATTCTTTCTCCACTTTCTTCCTCGCTCTCATTCTCTTGCTCCCCCTCTTTCTCTCCCTCTCTCCTTTCAGCTCCGGGCAGTCTCATCCCTCATTCTCTCTGTCCGTCCGTTCCGAGGGGAGAGAGCAGAAACGGGGAAAGAGCTAGACAGCCTGATACAGGAGGGAAAGTGGAAAGGCTTTATACAGAAGCAACATCTCTCCCTCTCTCTCTCTTGCTCTCCAGCATTCCCTTCTTTTTCTCTCTCCTCTTTCTACTTCTCTTTCACATGCATCCCCCTTACCTATTCTCTCTCTCTCTCATCCCCTTTCCCCTCCATGCCATCTGTCAAGCTCATGCAGTGGCCAAAGATGATCTTGTTTCTCATGCATCATTTCTCTCCCCTCTCCTCTCTCTCCTCTCCCTCTTTCTATGTCTCTCTCTCTCTCTCTCTCTTCTCACCTGTCCATCACCCTCCTGAGCGCTCTCTCTATATTCATGCGGTGGCCCACCCGAGTCACGCCCAGGTCCAGGTAATCCTCCTTGGTGAGAGAGGGCAAGTGTGTGCCATCGATTTCGTTGTCTAGGAAACGCTCCCTGTGCTCGGCCAGGTTCAGGTAGGCCAGCCAGTCAGCCACGTCGTACTTGGTCCAGTAGGGCAGGGGCTTGGAGGCGAAGGGTTTGGAGGGGGAGGGAGGGGGTAAGTGGGGGTAACTGAGACAGGTGGGCGGAGGGATAGAGTGGAGGGGTGGGGAAGACGTCCCAGAGAGGAAATGAGTGGGCGAGAGGGAGCGAGAGACCACCAGAGATGAGTTTGGTGGTGGTGGTGCACCGGACGGGGCGAACAGAGGTGGAGACGGGGAGAAATAAGGGTCACCTAGAGGGTTCGCAGGTGAGGGAGGGGTGATGGAGCCACGGAGGTCATAGAGGCTGCTGTACAGGGGTGTGGTAGGAAGGATTGGGAGGGAAGAGGGGCGTGGTGGGCCCAGTTTGGGCCGATCTGAGGGAGAAATGAGTGGACTTGGCGCTCGCCGGCGTTGCGAGTGATGCGACTCAGCCTTGCGAGACTCTCGGCTGGGGATGAACTGAAATTCCAAAGCTTTGGTGCGGTACACAGGCCTGTGTTTGGGAGAGGTTGGGTAAGGGGCGTAGGCGGAAGAGGGAGAGACTGGAGAATGGGAGCGGGCCGGAGGGGGCTGAGACGGGGTGACCGGGGGCTGAGGGGACGGAGAGCGGGCCCAGTTCGGGTAAAGAGGAGGCTGGGAGGAGGCGGTGGGAGAGGGAGAGAGAGCAGGCTGAGAAAGAGGAGACGGAGAGGGAGAGCGGGCTGACGGAGGGCTCAGGGCACCCGTGGAGTCCTCGGAGAACCTGAGGAAGAGGGGAAAAGGGAGATTAAAAGTGAGGGATACAGAAAAAAACAATAAAATATGGTAAAAAAAGACAAGGGAAGGAAGGGAGACAAGGGGAAAGGAGCTAAAATATATTTCACTGTTTTCCTGCTCCATCACACCCTACATCGACTTGGTCTTGTAAATTTGCTTTCGATATAGTGTGTTAGAGTAAGGAAAACTAAACATACAGGTCAAGGACACTCCAGGACCAGATTCTGAACTAATGATAAAGAAATATATAGCAAATAGTATTGCATTTACCTGTGTCTGGGGAAGGACAGACAGATGAACATGGACAGTGGGATAGAAAGAAGGAACAATTTAAACACACAAACATAGTGACAGTACACACAAACATTGTAGACCAATTCAGAAGGGACTCCCATTCACAGTCTCATGCATTCGTGTTCCAGGATGACATCACTATCAATTAGAAAGCAGGCAAGGGTGGTGCAAGAATCCATTCTGGGATCATCATGGGGTCAAAAAGGTCATGCAAGATCTTTACAGATGCAACCACTACACAAACTTGTGCAAGCATTTATCTAAGGTGCCACGTGGCTTTTTTCATAGTCCGCAAAACTTTCGGTACATACATAATGTTAGAATTTGTTCTGCACAATTATAATTATTTCAAACTTTAACCATTAAGGGCACTAATAGTTTGTGTACCAGTAATGTCATTCATAATCCATCATGATTCATTTTTACCACCTTAAAACCTCTTCATCCCTTGGAATTAAACAGGCTGTTTTTTTTACTGTGCCTTTAAGACTCGAAGGGACTTCAGCATGAATGGGCGGGGCTAAATTGCTGTAGGCTGAATAAGGAAATATACTTAAATAGGTTAGTTTTGTGACATCAAGAAAACTATGATTTTAAAACATTCTCCTTGTATGTGGACTGAATTGTTGGGGGAGTGAATTTTAACAAAAGCCTTTTTAATTACAGGAAAATTATATATTGCCCTTAATATATTAAAAGGCATCGCAACCACAATATGTAACAGTGAAATCGTAAGTGGTCAGCTGCTCTTGGCTTGATAATTTGGAGTGGTGGAGGTGTGTAAAAGCCCCGGAAAACCCGTTCCCAATACAGCGCTATACACACTATTATGTAAGTGGGTTCCAGGCAGTAACCAGCTAAAGACTTTATTTATATATATATATATATATATATATTTATTTTTAAAAATAACAAATATATAAAGTAAACCCCCGTTTATCGCAGGGGTTACGTTCCAAGAACACCCGCGTATAGTGACCTGCGATGTTGTCTAAAAAGTGTCTAAAAATGCCTATTTTTATAGTGTAAATCCTAAATATGCCCCCAAATATGCTCCCAAAACACTTTAATTTAATTTTAAACTCAGTTTAATACATTACCCTTAAAGAAAATGTAAAGATAAACCCGTATTTGTACTGTACAGTTTACGCTGAATTCTAGCAGTGCTGAATGTAAATACCAATGTTACCCCTGTATAGACTGGACTGGGTGTTTTCTTTGATATGCGCTGTGGTTTTCTTTGGTATAAGCAAGTAAATACATTCTACATTCATTTAACTTACAGTAAAAAATACAGGGCTTTAAGAAGAACAAAACGAAAAACACGAGAACACTCAAGACACTCCACGTCAAAGGGCAGAAGCAAATCAGCAGCAAGGAGAAATAAACAGTGTTCTCGGATTTGCTACTTTCAAACCTCCTGCCTCTGAGTACAGCGGTATTTCACCATCCAAAGACGCGCTTGTTCTCTGGACAGTACCAAAACATTTATAGTTATTTTTTATATGGAAATGTAGCTGAATTTACGTTATTATTTATGTTACAAGATTAGTAAATTATACTTTTCTTAATAATTTAGCACTAAAATGTATGAACATTAATATATTGCCACAGAAAAAGCTGTGACGTCCGGGCCTTGTCCGCCACACCCCCTCGTCCTTATGCTGGTTGT
>JBBJLS010000028.1:5016278-5038609 GCA_037577275.1 Bryconaethiops microstoma | reverse complement strand
CTGGACGCCACAAAGGCAAAAAAAAAAAACGATGAAGATATCTGCAGTTTCCGTGTTAGTGCGGGGGTTTCAACCGACAATGATTAGTTCAGTTCTCAGAAATTATCCGTGAGGGACTGAAACCGCGACTGCTGATCCGCGTTAAAGTGGGGGTTTACTCTGTGTGTGTGTGTGTGTGTATATATATATAAACATATGTCTTTCTATCCACCTTGTTATACTTACTGTGTCTACCGGACCATGCAAAATTCAGAGAGCGCTCTTTTGTTTGACTTCCGGACAAAGCAGTCATTAAGTACAAATTATTCATTTTCAGTGTCGGAAAAATAGCAGGAAACAAGATCAATCATCATCTTTTTTAAACCTGGGAATACATTGAAAGTGGCAATCACCATTGAGCCAAACACACACAAAATATCAAACCTATCAGTGTTGAATCGGTCCACTTTTTGTGCCACCTACTGCCACTTTAACTTTTCTATCTCGTGGGCATCAAAAGGGGAGAGACTTCTGAGGAGATCAGACACATGATCATCCACTACATTTAGATTTTTCCTGCACTGTTTCAGTGATACTGAAAACAAGGATCTTTTACTTAATAGCTGTATTGATTGAAAATTAAATAAATAAAAAGCTGGTCTCTGACTTTAAAGTAATCTACATTCATGCTGGCTAATGAAATGTTTCAGGCTCCATTTCTAAATACCATTAAATTAAGCACAAAACTCCTGAATAAATCGAGACACTGGACTGAACTCTTTTATACAACAGACTGACAAGGTTCCTCCAAATGTCTTCTTCAGACAGTCGGCCTCCTCTCATCACACAGCAAAGACGTTCAGTTTATGGTTAGACAACGTGCAATACGCATGCATTCAAACATTCACGTTAATCATCTTTACATACTAATAATATTGACCTGCATGCAACATTATAATAACGTTACTAAGCACACACTAGGTTTTGAATAATTCCTTATTTTCTTTTTCAAGTTACTAGTCTTTGATTGACTTGTGGTAAATTCAGGAATAGTCGGGAATTGCAGGAATGGTGCAATAGCTGTTGCTTGACTAATCATCACCTTAATAGTAGAGGGAGCTAATTAATATGGAAAGGAGAGTGGAAATCTGTGGTTAAACATGGGTGAAGTCAGGCTGAAGTCTGGTACTGAAATCTGTCCATTTCCAGTGATTTCTTCCTTTAAAAAGATAAACCAACACAAGCCAGTGTCTTTTCAGGTATGCAACTAAAAATATCACTAAAACGGCAAGTCTAGATCCATAGAAAAGCATCCAAGCAGGCAAAATAAGTCCAGGCCACAAAACACACATGCATGCAGACACCCACACCTAATCCAGCAGTGTATTCAGAAATGGACATACACAGTCATAGATGTACCATTACACAGAGATCTTCTCTATTTCTTTCTCTCGTACAGACACACTCAAAGTCTTGAGCCCCCTCATTTCTTTATATTTTGCTTTGGATCACCTTATTGGTGCAAAAATACTAATTCATTCCTGTCAGACTGTCTTATCTTTGGTATATTGAGTAGATTAAATGAATGGTGTGGGGATGGGGTGGTGACTATTTAAATACTTTAAGCCTTTTTAATTCAAGTGATGATACGAGCCTATTAATATATTGAAAATCAACTCAATCACCAATATGTAGCAGTTTAATACTGATATTCTGTCCAGTATTAAAGAGCCCTACTTAAGAGCCCTACTCTTAAGTGTCCTCCATTTTTTGTGTGATTTAGTTATCGATCGACAGTCAGATGTAAAAAAGTATAAACATAAAAGCTCTAAGTGTAAAGATGATGGCATATCAACTGTAACCTTGAATCACAATCAACTCGAACTGTTGAGAAAAGAGTTTGAATACGTTAGAATGTTCATTGTTTAACATTACAAACCACACAGGCGTGATGGTTTGCTTCAGTGGAAAGTACACCATCCCATACATACCATACATATTACCGCTTTAACCCTCATGCTATGCTCTAAGTTACTACCATCCTTAATGCTTGGGGTCATTTTCATTACAGAAAATTAAACCTCCAGAAAATGGTTGAAATTAAAATTGCTACCCAGGTTTATGTGTTTCAGGTAATTTATTTTCTTAGCTGATGACCTAAAAAGTGTTTTAAATAAAAAATACATGTATTAAAACCTTGAGCTACCTAAGCTGACAAGAGCAGCAGAATCCCTCTCCAGCTTCAAAACCTCCTGAAGACTCATCTGTTTAGAGAGCATCTCGTCTCCTGATGCTATCTATCTTCCTGCACTGCTCGCTACTTAAAGATTTAGCACTTAGAATTCAGGTTCTCACACTGTCCTGAAACCTGAGTGTTTCCTCATATCGTAAGTCGGATAAAAGCGTCTACAAAATATATGTAATGCAATGTAATGTAATGTAAAACATGCAGGAAACGTGCAGGAAATGTCAAAGTTCTGGTATCTTCTCCCATGTCATTTGATCTATCAGTGATTCTCACACGACTACAGGTATGATTATGTTTAGTTGTGAACCTAAAACAGTTTTTTGAAGATCATAAAAGTGACTTCACTATCAACCATTTTTTAGGGTTTTTTTTTTTTTTTTTTTTACATCTGAAACAGCCTGGAATCAAACTGACCCCAAAGAACACAAAATCTGTACACTGAAAACATTTCATCATGTTAATTTTTTGTGTTTACCCAGTTTGTCTCCATTAAATTAGGAAATGTTTTTTAATACGAATTGAAAAAAAGTGCCAGGTATTTATTTATTTACTATTATTATTTATTTATTAAATGCTGAATGGGGTCAAATTGACCCCAAACATAAAAGGACACACCCTTCAGCACATTAGTGTGTCGCTGATACTATGTGCTAAAGGGTTAAAACAGTAATATGCATGGATTCATTGAGAGCCTCATTCCCAAAAACACAGTGCCACAGAGCAGAAATATAGTTCAAAGTCACACAGTTTGAAGCGAGAGCAGAGAACCAAAGGGAGGAATTGCCAGTAGTATACAATCACTTTCACCTGATTCCTAGAAAGAACTGGTGTAGTGTATAATGCCATACTGAGATCAGGTCTTTCTTTCTCTGACACAAACACACACAAACACATACAGCAGTGGAATTCAACATGTATACATACAGTTTTATGTCCTATTTGCTCTCTCTTATGAAAACACAATCCAGTAGATATTAGTCAAGTGTACAGATCACCAAGTCAGGCCTACCTGTGTCTGCTCAGTGATCGCTGTGCTCCCCAGTTCTCCATTCCTTTGCTTCTCTGTTGTAGCTTGTTGCTCAGTTCGCTGATGATGCTTGCCTTCATGCTGGACATGGGAGGATGCAGCTTACGCCCCTCCAGGTATGTCCCCCCAGTCTGAGCTCCACTGTCCCCCACTCCCTGACCCGCCCCTGCTGACCCTTCACCCCAAAGAGGCTTCATTTCAGGGGTTCGAGGACGATCAAAATACATAACAGATGAGCGGGCCAACCCTTGTCCTTCCCTAACACCGTAGCCATCCCGAGTGGCCATGTCATCTTCCTCTCCTTCATCGGGCTCCTCATCATCAGGCTCTTCATCTTCCCGTCGTCTGTGGTATGCTGGGGGAGCCGTGCTGGTCTGTCTTCTGAGCTCAGCGGCTCGGCTACCTTCTCTATATCGCTGTGTCTTGGGGTATGTGGATGCAGGGCTAGCTGCTTTGGCGTTGTGCATTTCGAAAGTCTGTCCGTCCAGGTAGCTCATGTAGGACTCAAGGAAGTCCGCTCCACTCATCCTGTCACTCTCAGCTGCTCCTCCCCCTCTTTCTCCACTCACACCAATACCTCCCATGCCCACTCTCTCTAGCCTCTCTCTCCCACTGAGTGCAAGGATACTGTCCAGATGGTGATCGCTGCTGCTGCGGCTGTCCAATTCTTCAATCCCCGAGTCTACAACAGTCTCCTGAGACTCTCCACCCTTGCCTGATGCTGAGGTTGATGGAGGGTGGTGCTCCGAGCTAGCCTGTCTACTCCCACTTCCCGTGGCCACCGTGGAAACAGTTGCAACTCGTTGGCTGTGCAGGGTTATGCCGATGCTAGTGGCGATACTAGCAGCAGAGCTAGCAGGCATGCTAGTGGCAGAGCTAGCAGTGGTGGTTGCTGCTGCTGTGGCACAGATTGCGGTCATAGCTAGGGATGAGGTGCCCCTCAGTGGGGCAGACGTTACAGGGGCAGCAGGTCCCCGGTAGGCTGGAGGAGCTGGGATTGAGATGGGTGGAGGTGTGGGTGAAGAAGCACGACCAGTTGTGGGAGCGCTGTTGTAGAGGTGGTGGGACTGAGCTAAGCTGAAGGGTCTGTGATAGGAGGTGGGTGGAGGTGGTGGAGACACAGAGGGAGGTGGAGGAGGACCAGATGGCTGCAGGGTGGAAGGCGAAGGAGGCATGGGAGGGTTAGGAGAAGATGGGGAAGGAGACGGGGCAGACTGAGTGAGATTAGCTACTTCACTGTCATAGGAAGTGAGACTGGAGGCGGTAGAGTCGCCTGCTTGGGGGGAGGGCAGTGGTGTGTGTGCAGGGAAGCCGGTTATGAAGGTGTCTTTTTGGGGGGGTGGAGGTGGAGGTGGAGGGGGTGGAGGAGGTGGAGGGTGATGATGTTGTTGCTGCTGACGGCTTACCATAGTGTTAGCCACAATCCCAGAGTAACCCACTCCACGATCAAAACTGTTAGCAAACTCCAGTGGAGGTGGGAGTGGTTCTGCAAACACAAACTCATCATCTGCATCCACTGAAGGAGCAGGCGGAGGAAGAACCATAAGGCCCATGCCACTGGATCCCTCTCCTCCACTCCCTGCTCCAGCTGGGTGTATAGGTGCAGAAGTGGGTGGAGGAGAAGGAGGGGTCAGGGACAGGATATATGACCCAGCCTCACTTTCCATTCTTAAAAAGGATGGTCTCCGAGGCTGCTGGGTAGTTGGCTGTGCAGTCGGTTGCTGCAGCTGAGCTCTATCCATCTCTCGCTCCCTCTCCCTTTCCCGGGAGCGCTCCCTCTGCCTCTCCCTTTCCCGTTCCTTTTGAGTGGGCTGGTAGAGCTGAGACTGGTAATGGTGTGTGTGGACGGTTTTGTCCTCAGAAAAACGTACCCTCAGCCCTTCACGGGAAGATGGTGCAGCTCCAGCTGCCTCTCTCTCAGTTCGATCCCCTGCTGTTCCCTCATCTCCCCATCCTCCCCCTGTTCCTCTAAGGATCCTGGGCGATGGAGGCCTGGTAGAAGGTGTGGTGGCAGCCAAAGAAGAGGAAGTGACAAGGTATGATGAAGAGCTGGAGGACTGAGCAGCAGAAGAGCTGACAGATGAGGACGGAGCGACAGAGTGAGAAGAAGGGAAGGCACCCACACTGGAGAGCTGACGAGTGAAATGGTGCTCGCCCCTCTCCCTACGCATGCGTCCGTCATCCTTCAGGGCACGCTCCCGAGCAGCTAGAGCAAGTCCCAGAGGGGAAGAAGGGTCTAGAACCTTCCCAGTCAGTGGGTGGATGAAGGTGGTGGGAGGAGGCTGTTGCTGCTGTTGTGGCTGCTGACGACTACCTCCCAAGTAGAAGTCAGCAGGTACAGACTTGGGCTGGTAATCCCCTGGTGGAGCAGGTGTGGAATACTCAGGCAGTCCAAAGGCAGGTGGCATGCTACGGGCATGGTGAATGAAGGTGTCCCCTGAGAACATGCCCTCATCTATAGACTTGGAGGGTCTCAGACGGGGAGAAGGTTGGGAGCTCAGTGCTTGCTGCTGGGGCTGCTGCAATGCCTGGCTCCTTCCTGTTCCTCCTACTCCTCCAGTGGTGCCTGCCAGTTCCTCCTCGGCAGAGAGGAAAAAGGAGGCACTCTTGCGCCGAGCTTCATGGAAGCGCTCGCGATCCCTGCGGGCTGCTCCCACAATGGCAGCGCCAAACTGACTGGTAAAGTCCAGACTCTCCTGGGCCCGGAGAGGGGGAAGCGATGGAGGTGGAGGGGCAGGAACTGAGGGTGGGGCAGGTGGGGGCATGGTGGGGGCAGGTGGTGGTGCTCCAGGAGGCGGTTTGGAGACTTCGCTTTCACCCGATGGCGGTGGCTCTGCTTCAACACTGCTTCCTTGGCTACTGCGTCCACTGCTGCTGGTGGAGGGCGCTTTGACGATGATCGTAGGAATGGGGATGGAGCTCTTTTCAACAGAACCTTTTCCTATTAACGTGCCTTGGCCAGAACGGAGATCTTCCACCTTGGACTGTTTAACCAAGGGTCCCTTGCCTCTGCGTACACCTCCTTTTGGAACTCCAGCTCCAGCCGTTGATCCTGCTGCACCTCTTTCTGTTCTTGTTGCCTGGCTCTGAGTGGTCTGTTGCTGCTGGGGAATCACTGTAGCCACACTGGTTGGTGGAACTGCATTGCTGTACCCTCTCCTCAAACCAGCTGTTCGAGCTCCTGCCGCCCCCCCAGCCCCTGCAGAATCTCCTGTGTAACCCATCACCTTCCTGGAGGCAGTCCTGCTGGGGACAGAAGGGTGAGACTGGGCATGAGAGTAAGGGGTTGCATGGTCTGCAGCTCCAGAACTTGTAGGGGGTCCAGGTGACCTATCTCTGGGTCCGTGAGCAAAGTGAGATGACTGGGAGTAAAGCTGATAGTGGGTTGAGGTGGAGGTAGACTGGGACACGGAAACAGCGGGCTGTTGCGATGTCTTTCCCCTCCAGCCCATAGGGGGCGCTGAGGAGAAAGGGGGATCAGGGGGTGCTGTGGTGGGTGGAGGAGGGATGTCGTCTGGCCCAGGGACTGAAAGGCTTCGCGCAAACTTCATGGCTGGAGGATGGAGGAACTGCTTCTCCTCCTCAGGAACCCCTGGAGATCAAGAGATGAATTAGAGTGAGAAAGAGGTAGAAGAGAATAAGGAAAAGTTAATGAAAGAACTACAGATGGGGAAAGGAATATAAGAGTCAAAGGCAGAACTCTAAAAATGTTTCAAAAGACATAAAACAATAGGATGAAATGGAGAGAGTGACAGAGAGAAAGAAAAAGGAACCAGTGGACAAAAATTTTAATGCAGAAGAAAAGAAAAATAACCCAGTGGAAATCGATGTATAACCTGTATAACCCCTGAAATTGAAATGAAGTCCATGTCCATCTCATAATACTTCTGTTTGTCTGTCTGTCTGTCTGTCTGCTGACTTGCCTGTTGTTCATCATTATTTTAACAGTATACGGTATACCTGTCTTCCACCAACAGATAGAGGTTAGTACTCACTACTGCAGCAAAGCAGTCTTTGTGTCAGTACATACCTGTGTTACATGTGTGTGCTTGTGTTACAAAAACACAAAAACTGTACACACAGGACTTGTATCTAAAAAGAGAGACACAAAACACAGTAGGCAGCGGTCTAGTACTACAATGCAGCATGCACTGGAAAGTCACAAATTTAGCAGTGTATAAAATCCAATCACAATTAAATCCTACCTTCCCCAACACATACAAACTAATCAGAACTGCATTATTTTTTTATTTTTACATTATTTCCACCATAAGTATCAAGCTAAAGTTTTGAACCTCTAGATAAACATCAGTAGTGTTTTTTCTGGAGGACACTGAATATGCCTGCATTCAATTTTATTCTCTTTATTAGAAACCCCTTCCTTGTGGCTGGTGTATGGTTAGAGACTGTTGATGAACAGTTTGTACTGACCATCCTCTTGCCCTTCATCAGTGGTCAAAGATTCATCTTTGGGTGGATATTATCTGGGTGGTGGACATCTCTCAACCACAGCAGAAACCATCCCATGACCTGGAACGGAGATTACGCGCAAACTCCTGACCTCATAAATGCTCGACAAAATGAACGAGCACAAATTCCCACAGAAACCAAAATCTTGTGGAAAGGCTTCCAAAAAAAGTGGAAGCTGTTATAGCTGCAAAGGGGGACCAACTCCATATTAAAGTCTATGGATTTGCAATGTCATTAAAGTCCCTGTTGGTTTAATGGTCAGGCGTCCCAATACTTTTGTTCATACAGTGTATCAGAGACCAGTGATGAATGGGATAGAGGGAGCTGACAAACTGTGCAGCACATGGGCTACAGTCTGTAATTGTACTTTTAGATAGTGGACCTGTATAGCAAAAAAGTGGCCACTGAGTAGAAGTACAAGGAAGAAAGATTTCTATTAAAGTTGCTGACAAGTGTATATTTAACTCAATATTAAAATATAAACATCCAGAGTTTTAGCACAGGACTAATCATGTTTAGAGCCAGTGTTTATTATATCAGCAACACTAAGGGGTTACCCTGGGTAGTACGTTGATCTCCATCAAAGAAAAAAGAGCATAATGATTGTTCAACTGAGGTGTTTCACTAACAATGGGCGCTTCTTAAAACCCAGTCTAACCCCTTAGCCGATGTGCCACTCAACTAACCAGCAAGCTGCAAAAGCATAGGCAGTATTTTCAGGTGTGCTCCATCATCGAGTGTGTAAATCTGTGGGACAGAAGAACGATAGTAGCCTGGTACAAACCATCCTGAATCTTATGAGAATTCACCTTGTTTTCCTCCAATGTTTCAGTCTGGTATCCCCCCAATAGAAAACCATTAAAGTATGCTGAGTCTCCAGACAAATAGCTCCCAAATAGGATGATGCCAGATTCAATGGGCCGAGGAGAGTGAAGAGAAAGTTCATAAGGTTCAGGCTGTTGTTTTTTGGCCAGGCTAGCGCACCCCGAGTCTGATGCTCTAGAAGCACAGGCACCACGGACAGACGGCACCATGGTGGGACAGACAGGTGAGCGGACAGACAGGCAGGCAGACGGACAGCCTCACCGATGGACTTCTGTCGCAGCATACCGTGCTGGGGGGCGTGGCCAGACACAAATGGGCCCCGGTCATAGCCCAGCCCTGCCCCAGATGATGTCATCCCCATCCCTGATTGGTCATAATTTGGCTGGTGACGAGAAAGGTTGGAGGAGGAAAGGTAGGTTAGAGTTTTTCACTGTACATTTTTAAAAGTTACATTTTTAAAAAATGGAATAAGAAAACTTCCCAGAGGAAATTACTGCAAAAAATTACTGAAATGACTGCACAGACACACCGAGACACAGAGACAAGAACAATATGAAAAACAGTATAATGTCAAAATAAAACTCACCAGAAAATACTCTGAAAATAAAATGCTGTGGTCAGTAAGAGAGCTGGGTATAAATACAATAGATAAATAAATAAATTACTGCTGAAGTAGTTTACTAGTTAACAAAAATAGTGGTTTGGAGAGTGAGGGGGGTGGAGTTATAAAGTCTGATGGGTGGGTGTGTGACAAGGGGAGGAGTTAAAGATGGGTTAAAAGTGTTTAAATGTAGTTCTCTGTTCGACCACAACACAGTGGGTGATCAGCAAGATGGACTGAAGTCTAGAACATGTTCTCCTTTCAGCCACAGTTTTCCTGACCCACCACTGAGCCCGCTTCCCTTAACAGTTTGGTAAGCCTCTTTGTAAAGCAAGTCAACAACATTTCTGGCCACCAGATGGTGCAGTAGCTCTGAGCACGTAATTTGCTTGCGTCTTAAAAAAACTGAAATGGCTTTTTTTTTTTTACCTGCAAGCACACAAGGAACCCTTTTATACTCACCAGCATCTTTTTGTTTGATTGATAAGCACTCTATTATAGCACTTTGAACCTAGATGGCAACTGTGTTACAGCACTCCATGTTAAAAATAATGCTTGCTGTCATCTTTATACACACACTAAACATATGACATACGTCCAGACTCACAGACACAGACAAGCTCTCACCTCGTTATAAAAGCCTCGACCTCGCTCCCGCTTTACCCCCTGAGTCCGTGGCACCGCCGTCTCGTTGGTGCTGATGGTCTGCTGTGCTGCAGCTAAAATCTCATCCAGTTTATCTGAAGAAGGTAAAAAAGAGTGTGGGTGGTTCTTTCATGAATGTACTGTACACCGTGCAACTGCCTCGATCCACCTCTTACTTCTCTTAATTTTTCATATTTTGTTCCCAGACTTTCTTGTATTTTGAATGTTCTCCAGGCTTCCTGGTGGACTTTCAAAGACTCTCATTTTCAGTCCAGTCCCCGATCCTGACCAGTTTCAGAGGATTGGTCATTGTATTGGTCATGGAGTGCTAGTAGTCTAGTGGGTAAAACCATTGCCTGTGAACCCGAAGACTACGAAGTTGCAGGTTCAAACTAACCCCCAAACTTTCTACCACTGTGTCCTTGAGCAAGACTTTTCCACAGTACTGTATATTTATCTTTGTACATCACAGATAATCTAATGTAGCCTCTTCTGTTGCCTTCTGAACAAGGTGAAAGAAATTATCGAAATTAATTCACTTCCCACATTCAGAGCAGTAACTAATGAGTTCAGGCATTAGATCACATGACTCCTTGCGTCAGCTACCAGTTCGGTACAGAACTGATTTCAAAGCTTTACTCATCATGTGTAAATGGGCCCTAAATCCATGATATGTTTGATGTTTATGGTCCTGGTGGGTCTCTTAGATCTACAGGAGCTGCTCAGCTAGTGGAGAAAAGATCTGAAACTAAACCTGGTGAAATGGTGTTTATCCACTATGCTGTACAACCAACTGCCCATCAGAATCAGATCTGCACCGACTGGAGGTTTAAAAAGCTGATAAAATCCACACTACTCTCTTCCGTCTAGTTTTAAATATCGGCACTTCTATTGCACTTTCAATCGTCTTTTATTGATTCAATTGTCTTTTTTTCTTATATTCTTTTATTTTTTCACATCTTACTATTTGATGCTTAATATTTTTATTCTATTCCTGTTAAGCAGACCTTTGTGTATGATAACGGGCTATAGAAATAAACGACCTGACTTGACTTCTTTCACTTATTAAGATGCAGCATTTTGTATAGCAACTGTGCACAGTGATGGCAATGGGAAACAGACCCTCAAGTAATTATATGGCAATTATACAGTTTTATAATTGTTTTGCGATAGGATCTTTACCTAAAAGCATTCAGGTATTGGTACAGGATGCAGGGCAAACTAACGACTATCATGTTTTATTCTCTGACAGAAAGGAATCACAAAGAAAATGAAGAGGCTATTTTTGGAAATGACATTCCTTTTAAAAGTGTTACCTTCTTGGCTAACACTAAATTTATATCATTCATATTGCTTCTCATACTCCCAGCAGCCAGCAAATAGGCAATTATGAAAAAAATGGTTTCATGTAGAGCCACCCACTGTTAATGGATATAAAACATGATGCAAACATAATGGAAAAGCCTCTTCCTCTCATAACATGCAAAAAGGAACAGTCAACCAGATTTGGGTGAAGGGATACATTCAAAACATTAAACTATTGTCTATGTGTTCATTTATGTTTGTTCATGCACACACACACACACACACACACACACACACACACACACACACACACACACACACACACACACACTACATGTAAACAGGTTTTATTTAAAGGAAGATGTCCTAAACTATATAAATGTGTGGTAGCCTGCAGATTCAGTTATCAGCATAAAGTCATTATAAAACCGGTCCAAAGCGAAAGTAAAGTTGTGAGAGAGTGGTGTAGCAGCGATAATAGCTATTTTTAAAAAATTATAACTTCTAAAATAATGTAACAATATCACTAATAGAGTTTAGAAAAGTTGACAAAACTCTGGTGGAATGCAGTAGAATCTTTAAACGTGATGTATTTCATTTTTGGATTTTCAGATATTAGATTGCAGGGACAAAACACAGCAGCCTTGAACTTTAAGAGACTGAAGCTCACGTCAGTTATAATAAAAAAAAGATATGAGTCGCTGTTTGTTGTGGTTTAGCAAAAAATAATAAGTGGCTTGGTTAAAGCTGGAAAGTTCACGCCCCCACTGCGGTAAGTCGGCCTCTGAATCAGAAGATCAACGGTTCTAATCCACTGTGCGAATATATATATTACATCTTATAACATAAACTTGTTTTGCTTTTAACACAAACCTATTTTTCTTGAGGAAATGCATCTAATTTGTTCTTATTGTTTATTGTGCTTTCACAATTAATCAGCTCGCTAACTACACCAAAATAGAGGCATTTTATTGCAAATGAAACCATTTCAGGGCTGGTTACCTGTTTCACAAGGCAGCACAAACTGCAATTTTCCACTGAAACTATGGATTTCTATACAATTTAAACAGACAATTTCCTTACATTGCAGAATCAAGGGAATTTCTAGGTGATGAGTTACCCACACTAGTTGATCCCACTAGTTGGACTGTATAATTTATTTACTTCTTACTGTTTCTTAAGCAACAACTTTTGAATCTCTTTTCCATATAAATATCATTATAAAAGCTGATCTTAAATCAATACGTTTAGTTATTTTCAAATTGTGCTGTTTGCTCCCTCTGCCAATCTCTCTTAGGCTCTTTACAAACAGGCCTCAAGTTTGTACAAAGAGTAGAAATCTGCTAAATAAATGATGGCTGAAGACATAAAGTGCTAAGGCACTTAAAAGTGCTATAGTTCCCACATCATATGAATATAACATTAGAGTGTGGAAAAGGTACAGATGGGTAAAGGCCTTCACTGGCTGCAGTTCAAGGAGTAGAAGAAAACACAGCTGTTTTGTTTCTCTACAAGAAAACAGCTCAACTTTCTGGAATAGAAACTGAGGGGCACCAGAAATGAGCAGAATGTGTAAGTTCTGTAGCCGAGCCCATTATTTTCCAATCATCCCTCCAAGTGTTGCTACCAAAACCATTACAGAAGCACTAGAATCCATCGAGAAGCCTTAGTGGCTGACTTAATACGATAAACATTTGACATTTAGGGCACACAGAAGCAATATTGCATTACTGCTGCACAAATGATCATATTAAGTGTCACAGATAGGGCTACAGTGAACCGGGTACTGCCTCAAAAGGGAACATGCCTTCCACAATAAGGGACAGTAATCTGCTGAGATTGAATGAGTGTGGGATTTCAGTGCAGAGCTCTGGACCAACTGATATCCATTAATACCCATTGACGATATCCATTTGTTTCTAAAAAACAAGATGTTGGGGTTGGATGGGGGGGTAATTATGGCTCCTCTGAGTAATATGGAGGTCGTGAAATCACATATTGGATTCCTGGGGTCCAAAGCACTTTCAACCACTGAAGGGGAAAGATCTCAAACGGTGATTAACACCCAGCATGAGACCATGTTCCCACTACAAAAACACCAACTAGCAATGTCATTACCCATTAAAATGCTGAACCAGTCTAGAGCAAAGGAGATTACTTGTGTTAAAGATGCTTAAAAACTTGTTATCGGCCACCAAGTGCCAGGGGTGGCATGGAAGCTCAGTTTATTTGGAGAAAGGAGGATTTGTAGATTAGGAAGTTTTGAGATGGTTTGTCTAGATTAGTGAAGATGTTTTGGAGCTCAAGTCTTAAAACTTCTTTAGGCCTCTGCAGGCTTTGGTGCTGAGCGCTTTTGACCTCAAGATTACAGCATAAGACTTCGGAACTCAGACTGAAGGCCAAATTTCCTGAAATATTAATTTCGCTTCATGCCAAGCTGACACAAGTGCCAGTACGGCTCACTCTGTACACCTAACCAGTCATGGGGAATTCATAACCGTTATTTATATATGAATGAACGGGGCTTTATATAGAATACACATTTTAATCATTAAAATAGATTTTCAGCAGCACATACTTCAGTCGAACACACATTCAGTTTAAAGTAAAATGAGCAAGTCTGTCCAGACAGAAGCACAATATGTTGAAAAAACACTGCATTGTATTATTGCACTGTACTAATTGCTAATTTGCTGCTGCTTATTTCAGACTAACTGATCCCACTGCTGCTAACTATAGACGACTCTGGTCATCAGAGGTTAAGTCCATATACTTGTGTCTGCCAGAAATCCTTTTGTTCTTTCTTGCTATCATGTTGCCATTTCTATTTACATTTACAGCATTTGGCAGATTCTCTTGTCTCATCATTTGATTGACGTTCATGAAGAAAACACATCCCTTACGCTGATAAGCCTAGACTTAAAATTAACAGCTGCTAGTAAAGTCAAATGCACTTTTTTTGGAGTCTTTCACTCATTGACTTCCATTCCCAAAAAAAGACGCCCTAGCTTTTCTCCTTCTACTGGCGAGAAGACTACCAGTAATTAATTAAGCAGAAATCACCAACATCTCCTTCTCATACCCGATGGATAAGGGATAACCTTTAGGGGCTCCTCCATTAAGTTTCAGAAAATATGGGGCTCCTTTTTCCGTCTAGTTAAGAGGATGAATCTTTCACTCATCCCTGGCTGAAGTGACTCTTGGTATGCCCAGCTTTTTCTGTTGTGTTTATTGTAATGTGGGTGATATGCTGCTTCTTTGAATATTCATGTCTGACACAAGATTGTGAGCTGACTGTTTCGGTTTTGGTTTGTTTTTGGTTGTTTTGTTGGGTTGTTGTTTATCAACAGTCATTGTTTTTTCTTTTCATTTGTTTTTTGTTTTTCAGTACTTGCTCCCTTATTGTTATATTTTGTATATGTCTTGGTTCAGCCTAGAAATATACTTTGTATATTTCTAGGCTTAACCAAGAGGTCGTGGGTTCGAATCCTACCTTCAGCACACCACCACTGGGTTCCTGAGCAAGACCCATAATCCCAAATTGCTCCAGGGATTCGATAAATGCCTTAAACGTACACCATCAGGGACCTACCAGATTTGTTTTTTTCTTATGTTTAGACAAAAAAAACCCCAAAAAACAAAAACATAAGAATGAGTAGAGTGTTTAGTTACTGACCAAAGGAGGATAGTTTTTGAGACTCGAATACTGCAGTTCCTCCCACAGTCCAAAGACACGACTGCCAGGTGGATAGGGACTGCCAAACTGCCCCTAAATGTAATGCACTCACAACCTGGCCAAGATGTTTCTGCGTCTTTCACAATATGACCAATGGTATAGGCTCAGATAATGGATGGATGAACAAATCATTTTTTTTTCTAAACCCTGTTTGATTAACTAGGATACTGTTGACTCTCTGAGTGTAAAGTGATGTGACTTTGTTGAGATGCTAGTGAGCAATATGGGGGGGGGGGGCGACAGTGAGAACCCCCCTGCTGTGAAAACAATTCACATCTCTTCACAGTAAACACTTCACCCACACCATGGGGGAAAACAACACTGTACTTTCCACTGATGCATTACACAGATTTTCATTCATTCTCTACCTTAGAAACTGTCAATGACAGATGTACAATAGAAATCAAACGCATTAGATCCTCTAAGGCTAAGACTAATTTTGAGAGGGCTTACATGATATGCACCTTTAAGATATGATCCAAGTCAATACTGACAAACATGAATTTGTAGGTCAGGTTCTCACACACGCATTGGCAAGCAAAATAACTAAATGTAATTATTATATACCGATATTGCAGATTGATCTACAAAATAAAAACAAACAATAGGACAGATGTTTAGATATAACCAATTTTTCAATGTATTGTATTCCAGAGGAGCTACTGTGCCAAAATATCTGCATTTTATTCATTTTTCACCCCTTCAAGCAAACATCCAAAATCCACTAGAGAAGTCCTTAACACTACAAAGAGCACCGCTCATACCCCTGCACCCTCCTCACGCCTTTCTTGATCTCTTCTTTCTTCCGGTATTGACTCATTGTATTTTTCTCACACTCCAAATCTCTCACTGTTATGACCTCATCTTTATTTTAAATCTTACTTAACGGTCTCTCACTGGCTTACAGTGGGAGTGCCTGGACTGTGAGAGCCTTTCTAATACACCAAAGTGAATTCCTACTTCCTTACCAGATTTGTCAGGCTGCAAATGGATCCTATTTGCTGTTTGGTCTCCAAACTAGGAATTCAGAATTCTATTTTCCTTGGAAAGCCTATAGCATTTTAAAACTCCTCTCCTTCCTCACTGCATCAGCGACAATTTAATTTATTTCTTTTCTTCTTTACTTATATCCCTTTTTCTCACGTCCTTCAACTTTACCTGTCAGGCATTACTCAATTCACCCTGAGTCCAGAGGGGAAAACAGGTCTTGAGGATCATTTGATTGTCTGGCCAGTAATGGCTTTGACCGAGGGACCTGTATTATAGTTGAACTTTCACTGATTATTTTGAGAATTCTTCTTATATTTTATATTTTGTATCCCCTATTGTCCAACGATATCTCATTATGTGCAGTAGTCTTACCATGGGCAATATTTTGTGCAATTTTCTTTTTAGGTGCTCATTATCACCATGTGCAGTATCTCATTATGTGCGATAATCTTACCATGTACAATATTGTGCAATTTTCTAATTAGGTGCTCATAATATTATGTCCAATATCTTACTATGTGCAATAGTCTTACCATGTGCAACATCACTACTTATGTCAATATTACTGATCTATTACTGATTTCTGTTACGTGCAGTAACAGATTCGGTATACCACTGTTTTGTGTATATAGTACAGTGTATTTCGTACAGAGAACTATTCTGCAGAGATTTTATTTGACATTTATTTTTTGTTCCTGTCTCTGTTTGACTTTGCATAACCAGTTTCCTCCAGGATCAATATAATTTTCTGATTGTGATTCTGATTCTAATACTGATGACACTATTTTTTGCATAGGGAAAAGAGGAGCACCATCTAAGATATTTTGTTTTTTGTAATAATATAAAAGTATAAAAATATTTGAGAAATAGAAATACACATTCTAGCACGTATTGCTTGGACCAATTTAGCCTAAAGCAGAATTACTGCAAGTGTTACAACTTACAGTACCTCAAGAGTAGGGTTAACTGTAACAGAGGTGCTGTAAAAAAATAAAATGTACTCTTAGTGCTTGATACTTTTTATATGTGCTCTTTTGTATGCTCCAAATTATCAGAAAAAAAAATATTGGGACATATTGTGTACTGTGAAAAATTCTTGCAATATCATGATATTACATTTTTGCCCACCTCTACATACTAGCATACTGAGCTCATTTTATATGTATCTAAAACCAAACTGTACCTATGCAGATCCCTAACCATCATTATATTATGATGCCCTTGTTATTCTACAACCGAGTGGAAACTTCTCTCATCTGTGGTGGCTGACATGTTGGGACAGTAGCTTTGGAGGTGGCAGCTATGAGAAACCTGTCATAACTTCCTAATCACAGGGTCAGGAACACAAAACTGTCATTAACATACTAGCAGCCCTTATTTATTCCATGAGCCGCTGCGATGTTCAGCACAAGCGTGAACATGGCGTACTGTGAGTAGAATAGAAAATTCTTCATTTTTTTTCATTGAACCACAGAGAACTGCTAAACTTTACATAATGGTACAGCAAAAAGACTCCCACAGTGATTTTCAGTTTTGCGCTAGAGCTACAAGGTGAATATAGCTGAGGTTATATGCCACCATTTAACAAACTGCATGTCTAATCATCACACATTCGCCATGAACTGTGGTGAGGCACATAGACTTGCTAATGTGGTTTCTGACATGCTATGACAGACTATTATCAGTGAAATGGTGAAAGTAAAGTAGAGTAAAGTGCCCCCTTATAGTCACACTTGAACACAGCGCACAGTGTGAACAATGTGAAATTGAACCCATTCACTAAGTGAAGAAGGGGGCTGCCACCAACGAGGGGCGCCTGGGGAGCAGTGTGTGGAGATGGTACCTTACTCAAGGGTACCTCAATAATGACACTAGCAGTCCTAGGACTTGATCCCACAACCTTCTAATTCCAAATCCCTAACCACTAGGTCACCAGCTGACCCAATAGCTACGTAGCATAGCAGCAGTCAATCTGAAGCCGGAATTATGTTGGTTCATAGTTTAATTACAACGGTAATAATTAGATCTAAAGAAGCACTATGGGCTACAGCTAGTGGTCTAAGCTATGTTACACACTTTAGTCCATGTTTATATACAAGGCACCACTATCACTTGGTTAAGACTGACCTTACAAAGGGTTTATGAGTGGTTTAAAATAAGTTTATTAATAATCAGTAATAAGTAAAATAAATCATTAACAAGCAGCTAGAACATACATAAAAATGGCAAAAGATCTGGAAAATCTCAAATCATGACCTCATAAGTGAGAATATTTGATGAAGCCTAAAGATATGCTCCTGACAGACTGAAGATAAAGTAAAATCATTAACCTGCAAGATCTGGGTTTTAACAGTATAGATGAATGTGGGCCCACTCTTAGGCAAACAACAGGTTACTGCTTATTAGTGATTTCAAGTGTTTTTTTTAAAGTGAAGATTAGTGTTCTAATTCATTAATAGGTTAGTGACCTATAAATAACCAACGACAAACTAATTTCATAAAAGTGTGATTTGAACAAGGGTGCTGAGAATGTCATAGAGGACAGGTGGCGCAACTATCTGGCATTATTGGGGGAATCACAAGTTTGACCCTCCGCAATGCTTCAGCCATACAAGAGAGCATAAGTTTAATTGGCATTATAGCATAACTGGGCCTCAATCTTCCTATTTGACCCGACTCTCTATGGGTAAGTAGGCTGGAACCGCCTCGTACTCATTATTCTGTGATGCTCTCCAGCACAGAGTACATTAGCTGATTGATCAAAAGCTGATTGATCAGAGCACATTAGCTGATTGATCAAAATTAGGAGTTCGTGTTCTCCAAACGTGTTGAGCTGTCCAGTGACTTTGCACCTGCAGTTTGAAAAGATGTGGTAGACTTCATCTGCCCAGCACTGGAGCACTGCATGATAGGCGGAGACCTTTTTAGCAGAGTGGAAAATAGGGTAAAATTGAGTAAATCAAAATAGAAAGGAAAGGAAAGTCCATTTCAAATCACTAAACAACTCAGCACAGTTTGTGGGAGGCATTTGCATCTTCATTTGAATATGTTAGAGGCTGAGAAAGATCAACTTTTTGGCAGTTCATCACCTCCCTCTGTTGGACTGATCCGCTGGCAGTGGGAAGGGACACATTTATCAGATTCGGAATCAGAAAACTTTATTAATCTCGGAGGGGATTACTTATGTTGCAACTGCACAGACACACAGAGACACAGAGACAACAACGATATAAAATATAAAATAGTCAAAAAATTCAGCAGAAATACTCTATGAAATAAGCTATATACGCAAAATGCTGGGGTGTAAATACTCTAGATGAATAAATTACTGCTAAGTAATTTACTAGTTAAAACAAATAGTGGTTTGGAGTTATCTATACTGAGTTCATTATTAATTGTAATAGAGATCAGTTGTAGATAAATAATATTGACATTGGTAGTGATTATTTCACACGGCTATTACACATTATAAAAATAAAATACTGCACATAATGATGATGATTTAGCACACATGATGTAGCAGCACGGCATTGCACAGATTATTGTGTAACGGGGGAGGAGTTATAGAGTCTGATGGGTGGATGTGTGAAAGGGGGAGGAGTTATAGAGTCTGATGGGTGGATGTGTGATGGGGGAGGAGTTACAGAATCAGGGGTAAGAGTTATATACTCTGATGTGTGGGTGACAGGGGTAAGAGTTATATACTCTGATGTGTGGGTGACAGGGGTAAGAGTTATAGAGTCTGATGGGTGGGTGACGGGGGTAAGGGTTATAGAGTCTGATGGGTGTGTGACAGGGGTAAGAGTTATAGAGTCTAATGTGTGGGTGTGTGATGGGGAGCAGCTATAGAGTCTGATGGGTGGGTGTGTTAAAGGGGAGGCGTTATAGAGTCTAATGGGGAGGAGTTATAGAATCAGGGGTAAGAGTTATATACTCTGATGTGGGTGACAGGGGTAAGGGTTATAGAGTCTGATGGGTGGGTGTGTGATGGGGGAGGAGTTATAGAGTCTAATGGGTGTGTGTGATGGGGGAGGAGTTATAGAGTCTAATGGGTGTGTGTGATTGGGAGGAGCTATCGAGTATGATAGGTGGGTGTGTTACAGGGGGAGGAGTTATAGAGTCTGATGGATGGGTGAGATGGGGAGGAGCTATCGAGTTTGATGGGTGGGTGTGTTACAGGGGGAGTAGTTATAGAGTCTGATGGGTGGGTGTGTTACAGGGGGAGTAGTTATAGAGTCTGATGGGTGGGTGTGTTACAGGGGGAGGAGTTATAGAGTCTGATGGATGGGTGAGATGGGGAGGAGCTATCAAGTCTGATGGGTGGGTGTGTGACAGGGGTAAGAGTTATAGAGTCTGATGGGTGAGTGTGTTACAGCGGGAGGAGTTGTAGAGTCTGATGGGTGGGTGTGTTACAGGGGGAGGAGTTGTAGAGTCTAATGGGTGGGTGTGTTACAGGGGGAGTAGTTATAGAGTCTGATGGGTGAGTGTGTGACGGGGAGGAGTTATAGAGTCTGATGGGTGGGTGTGTTACAGGGGGAGGAGTTATAGAGTCTGATGGGAAGGAAGGATTTTCTGTGGTGTTCAGTGGAGCACTTTACGCTGGTGAGTCTGTAGTTAAAAGCACTTTTCAGTTCAGCCACAACACAACAGCCACAACGTTCCCCTTTCAGCCACAGTCACATTTACGTGTGAGAGAAAAGCTTTGTCAGAGTATGCAATATGCATGGAAAGTTTCTGACAGCCACACAGCAGTGATTAACATAGTGCAGAGGTTAATGTACCCCCATCAGCACCACTCACATCACTCATTATTACTGCATTAATCACCCCTGCTATTATCACACCATTCATCTCTTCAGTAAGTGCTGCCAAGCTTTCGCAGGTGCGGTTTAAGACAAACATGCCTGACATGCATTCAGATAAAGACAACACTGCTCAATGTTTTACGCCTTTTTGCCAAACATTTTATTTTTCTCATTTATGATTATTCACATGAAGCTCAAAAGTTTTTATGTCACATTTCCTGATTCTTGTCTGGTGAGGGAAGAAAATGTCAGCTGCTAAATCACCCCTCAGTACAGACAGACAAACAAATGGAAGCTTTGTTTCTGAGATGGAACACGTAATGCACAATCCTTTCTTTTGAGCCTGTTCTATCGACTTTCAGCAAAACGTGTTGGAGTTACTAATGTCAGAGAGGAAAGGGATGATAGAGTGTTTGGTAGAGAAACAAACTCACATGAAGAACAGAAAACTCACTCATAGTTTAAAATGTAGTGTATTTGTCCAACACTCATAGACCGGCTGTTTTCATATAGAGTATGACTGAGTCTGATCTGACTGTTTACACAGGATATAAATGTGTTTTTTATCATGGCTGTAACAAAGATAAAGAGCGTTATTCCGCTGAAGCAGCCTGTGATCAGCCACGATAGTAGTAATTTTTTTTAACATTTCAACGCTGCGTCCAGAAGCCTGGTTTAGAGCATTTATTTAACTGCAAAGTAGGGGATAAAGATGAGTAAAAGTAGGAGAAATGGAGTATCACTGCATGAATTCTTCAGACAAGGAGAAGCTGAGCTGATGCACTGATACACCTGCTATAGCAGCACTTCAGCTCGGGATCTCAGATGGTAGTATTTGCTGTGCTAGATTCAAGTCATAAGTGCTTTAATCACTCATAATAATAAGCACTGTCATTTCATTATTTCCTTCCTCTTATACCCTGTTTACATGGGGTCATTTCAGGTGATTACAATCTGTATTGTAACCTGATGAAATTTTAATCACATACATTTACAACTGGTACTTAGCATTGTCTCTGTCTAGTCAGACTGTAATCAGATAACTGGTGAGTAACATGCAAATAAATTTATGCAACAACCAATCGTCTGCGCAGCTCCTCATTTTTCTGTTGTGTTCATAAGAAACACACTACTTTGTATGACATTTTTCCCATATGCCTGCAGTCAGTGTTTATAAGCCATTAAAAATAATTAGCCTCCTGTGACATCAGCGTGAACTATGTGTGTTAAAATAGCCGTGTGTAGTGAGATGGTGAGCAGCAAAGAAGGTAGATGAAGGTTAACCATACTGTGTTATTTAAGTTAAGCAGCTCAAGTAAAAGAGACTATAGAATTAAACACAGAGGAGAAAGTCATGTCAGGAAATGCCCATATTAAGTGGTGTGAGACTAGAGGGCAGTTTCTTCTCATTAACCTTGTTTACTTTTGCCTTTTTCATTTACACAACACTTTAGGTCAACTTCTGCTGTTTCAAAATGTGCTTTACAAACTAGATGCATTTCCGTGAGAAAATAAGAAGTGTGGTTGCTATAAAACCAAGGTTTGCAGACACTTTTATGGGCATAAAAGACAATAGATTCAGACCACACCTTGACACACACCATCATACATCTACACACCTTGACACACACCATCATACATCTACACACCTTCACACACACCATCATACATCTACACACCCTCACACACACCATCATACA
>JBBJLS010000028.1:4970347-4983510 GCA_037577275.1 Bryconaethiops microstoma | reverse complement strand
ACACACACACACACACACACACACACACACACACACACACACACACACACACACACACACACACACACACAGGGTGTTTTTTTGTTGTTTTTTTTGCTCAAGAAACCGTTGCAAGCGTCCGCCAACTTTCACAGAACACATCTGAATTTCGTAATATTCCAGGGCACAGTTAGCTAGAAACAAACATCCCACAAAGCACTCGCTCGTTTCTGAGTCACAAGTCATGCTGGCACTACTCGGGAGCATCCTCAGACAAAAGGACCCACAAACGCGTGTGTATTAATGAGGTGTTTGAGCCTTAGATGCTTGCGGAAATGGATAAACGTGATGACTGTGCATGTTAGTCCAGGACGAGGCGTAAAGTGTTCGAGAAACCGGCACCGAGTCTGCTTAGGCGAAGCCGATGGAGATACCTCGTGTGTCACAGCAACATCCTCCCAGAGGATTCGGCCTGAAATACAGGATGACTAATGTACTCACTGTTCATGTGCTGCACCTTCATTTGTGCATTATTGACTGCAATTCAATTTGGCACAGCAGGGCTGGCACAGGAGGAAGCAAACAAATTATAAAAAAAATAAAAATAAAATAAAAAAAGGGGGGTGTGGGGGGGTTTCTTCTACCTTGGTCCATGAACAGACCTAATCCAACATGCCACACATGCTTAAGCTCTATATCCTTGTGGAAAAAACGTCCATTTAAACAGGTGAGTACAGCGAGTGCGGAAAAGGAGATCCACAAGACAGATCAATATCCCCATCATGTGGCTGATCTGAACTACTATATAAGAACTGCAATGGTTTACATAAACTTACTACACAATCAATCCAATCCTGGGTGTCAATGAAATAATTATTTTAAATATTTTACATGGTATACAAAATAAAATTAAAAATTAAAAAAAAAAAAAAGCTTATCAGAAATGCTAAGCACAATGCATTAAAAAATTTAAATATATGAGAGAGAGAGAGAGAGAGAGAGAGAGAGAGAGAGAGAGAGAATGTATTTGCATTGTCATAAATATGAATTTAGGAACCAGAATCATAAAAAGTTTCTTCATTTAATCCGTGTACTGCAGATCCAGGTCCACTGTACCGTCGGTTACGACAAGCCTAAGTCTCTTGGGCTTGCGGTCTGTCAGAGGGGTGCTTTGTGAATGAGACGGCGGGAAGTGATGGGAAATAACTGAATGGCAACCAGGCTGCCCGTGCTGCTGAGGGTCCTTACTGGTCTGCTCCGCCATGCCTTTAGATTCTACAAAGTTACCCACGGCGGGAGAATGTGAAATGTTCGAGGGGGCGCACGGCTCTAAAACAAGCCGTCCCTGGGTTCCCGAAGGCTCCATGAGGCAATGGTAAGTGTAATTTGTGGGCACCGATGAAGAGTAATTCAAACATTCGCCATCATCACTGTAGTCCAGGGTGACAGAGTGGTCACCGGTGAAGTTGACAACGTAGGACGGGTGAGCTGACTGATTGCACACGAAGGCGGATGGCTGAGCTTTGGTCACCGGAATGTTCTGGGTCGCAGAATCTCTGTAGCCCACCTGTGGGCTACCATGTTGTGAAACGGCAGATGAGAGCGAAGAGCTGTAATTCATGTCTAAGGGATCACAGTGTGAGAAGCATAGCTGATTTCTGTCAATTGGAAGAGTGAGTTGAGAGTTCTGGCTGGGTGCTACCACAGCCTGGGGCTTATCCTGCCTTGTGTTTTTACCAGGGTGTATGCTATGACTTTGAGGGCCTGGATTAGATGAATAAAATGTTGGAGGAACGTTGGAACTATTGTCAACCCTATGGTTTTGTGGCTTTTCGACAGGCGTGGTCTTCACAGCACTTGTAGTTTTGTTGGAGCTGAAAAAGTAAACTGGGTAAACTCGATCAGTCGGAGGATGGAGCTTAGGTAGTGCCTTGTTTGGCGTAACAGTCTTTGTGTCTCTTTTTGAATTTTCAGAGTATCTCGGATATCCACTTTGAGAACAACTAGCTGACAAATCTTTGTGACTGCGTGAACCTGATGGACCTGGATTCGAGTCAGCCTTGGTACTTTGAGGCTTTGCAGAAAACATCTTAACATCATTTACTGAAGAACTTTTACAAACATTTTGACCATGTCCTCCTTCACTTTTCACCAAACTGTTGGGGCCCTGGAAAAGTATAGGCTTCTTCTCACAGCCACGGAGGACTGCACTACCAAGGTTGAGAGGCCCTGGCAACTCTGAGCATGCAGTGGCTTTGCTTCCCGTATGAATTGAGTGGAAGGGTTTAACAGGGTTACCCTGTGATCCAGCATTGTATAGGTTTTGCAAGGACTGCCCTACAAAAAGAGGCTGTGATTCCTTAGCTCTGCTAATAACTTGGTGCTGCCCATTAGGTTTGTCCTTTAATTGGGCCGACAGACTCCTTGAGGCATCATGAAGAAGCTTATCCTGAGACTGTGAGAGTGGGCGAGAGTGGGGTGGCACCGTCTGCTTCATGTGTGAAGACGCATTAAACATGATCAAGTCCCTTTGGTTGCCTAACATTTTATCCGCCGAGCAAAGCGGTGTTACGGACTCTTCCCTGGTCTGGTGAACCACATTACGTTTTGACAACATAGCATCAGAAAAGAACATATTTCTTTCAGAGTCTTTGACAGGAGCTGAGCTTGTTGCAGGACAAAATGTCTTTTCTTTGGAAGAGTAGTATGGTCCACTGCTTAGTGATGTTGGTTCGTCTCGTGTAAGGCCAAGGTCGGGGAAACTCAGGTCTTCAGCAGTACTAAAGCTACTCCCTGGGCTCGGGGAGCCGAGGTAAGGGGTCTCAGGATTCCATCCATCAGCTGGACTTTGAGAGAAGGGGCTACTAAAGGATCCCGTGTTATGTGGCTCTCCAGGGCAGTATTCTGTTAACGAACTTTGTGCTTGTGTTTGATCATATCCTTCAAGATTCAAACACTGAAAATCTAAAATATCCTCGGAATAGTTTGAAAAGGTGCATTCCGTGGTGAATGGTGACGTGGGAGGAGACAGGGGCTTGGACTGAATTTGACAGGAGGTAGTTCCACTAGCGTAACCAGCCATGCATTTTTCCGATGGCGGCTGCTGGCTCATGGCTTGAAGTTTGGAGAGGCTTTTGTTGATCTGTGATAAGTTGTGACTCAAGCAACTCGCAGTCGTAATTACTCCTCCTGTCTTAGGCTTCTCTGTCCTTTCAGCCTGCTGCGGTGCATCTGTCTCTCTCCCTCTCCCTCTGAAATCCAAACTGTTACCTAGACGGGCTGCATCTGTCAGTCCTTCTGTGTATGGAGAGTTCAGAGACAAAGGTGAAAGAGATAACGCCAGAGGTAAAGGCTCTGAATTTTGCACACCTTTAGGGACCTCCCTAATCCTTTCATGGCTGCTAGCTAGTGTCTGGTGTTGACAAGGAGACAGACATTCCACCTTTACTTTACTGGTGGGGATCTCTCCGAATAGTGTCCTCTCGGGGGGCATGCATGTTGGAAATCTTGGCTGGCTCAGCTCAGAATTTTCTGGTCCCTTGTTTCCATCTTGTTTCTGAGCTTCATTGTCCTCCACCTCCCATCTGCCCTCAGCTTTGCGGCGCAGTCTAAGCAGAGGCAACGGTTTGATGTCTGCCACGTCTGCCTCCTTTTTGAGATCTTTCAAAAGCAGGTTCTGATGCCCGGGCATCCGAAAAACTTCGCTTTTACCCTGAAGAGACGTTTGTTGTCCACTAACCTGCTTTTCGTAATTTATGCTAGAAAACGGAAACCTTTTTTTACGTCTTTTCCTTGGTTTGACTGTGCTTTCTTTTCGGCAATGTTCCAAGACGTCTTGAACAGCTTTAGTGGCTTGCTCCAACCCGACACTCTTGTCTGCTTCTCCATGACCCCGAATCCTCTCCATTTCCAAATTTAAAATTGCAACAGAATCCAAAATAGCCTTAAAGGGGTCGATCTCGTTTGTACACGGTTCTCCATCTCCTGATTCAACTGCGCCATCTCCCTTAGAGCCACCCTCCATTTCCCATTCCATTCCTCTCTTTCTCTTCAAACGTATTTTTAAATTATTGCTCTGCTCATCATCTGTGTTAACCAAAGATTCCGCTGCATTCGCTTGGTTATTAAATTTAGCATTTTCTAGCATTCTTTGTTCACCTTGTGCTAGTATTTCCACTTTTTGACTGTCATCTTGTCCCTCTTTTGTTCTCTCCTGTGTCTCTTTCACTGCATCATCACACTCTTCTATGCTTCCCAGCTTAGATGTAAGCCTATTCTTCTGCATCATTCTCTTCGCCACCTGCAGGTTATTCATTCTTACTCTGTCTCTGAGTATTCTGGCATGGCTTTGTGCTAATCTAGCCTGAGGAGTTCGAAGGCCTTTTCTGGAGTGTAGCCTTTTTAATGCTACAGTTTTTGACGACCTGGCTGTAGTGCACATCTCTGATCCTACAATCTCAGCTGAGTCTAAAGGTAATATCTGACCTTCATAAATACTGTTGCTTCCTTTAGACATGGCTAACAGACTCGGCGTGGTCTCCACCCTAGTTACAGCTGCATCCTGATCTGGATCGTTTTCAAGAGACTCTCGAAACGCCCGTTTCTTTAGAGGGATGCTGCTCTGGGAATTGTGGTCCAGAGTACCCTTAACTGGACAGATAGGTTTAGATGAGAGAGCAGTAACAACTGACCCTCTCTTTTTGGCCATTTGTGCTCCTGACTGGACAAGTAGGGCCTGTGCGTTACTTGGAATAACCTTCTGAGCAACTGCCTCATTTGTCTTCACTAGATCAGTACCTAAATTCAAGTCCTTCTTCTCATCAGCAGTAAAGGTCCTCAGTCTTTTAATATGCTCACTGTCTTTTTTATTCTGAGTCCGTCGAGAGACATTCCTGAGTACACTATGGTACCCTCTGCCATCCTGAAATTGGCTGACCATTTCGCTGCTTAAACTCTTGCAAACATCAGACAAAATGACTTTTGCCTCCTTTATAACAACGGTTTTGCTCCCAAAATGTAACACAGTGTCTGTCATCTTTTGCAAATTATCTTCTGTTTGGCCCATCACCTCTCCCTGCCTTTCAAGTCTGCTCTCTTTCTCATCTTCCCCTTCAGCTGTGCCTTTCACACTGTCTTTTGTTTGACCTTTTGTGGCAAGCCCTCCTTTTGTAACACCAGCCACTAACTCACTGTCTTCTTTTGAAGCTTTCTCGATGCCAGCATCAGCAGAACTAGCAGCAACCTCTGTATTGTTACTTTCTGTCTCTTCTACAATTTCCTGTCTTTCGTTATTCCCCTTGTTACCCATTTGTACTTCCTCCACTTCTTTCCCAGCATGTTGTTGTGTAACAGCATTATCATTACCTACTAAATTACATGTCACTTTCAACCCGTCCGCACTTCCTATGTTGACTGGTGTGAAGTACATTTCCCTCACCCCTTTTCTACGTTCAGCTCTAACTACCCCTTTGCCTCCTTTGCACCTTGATTTCTGTGGCTCTGCAGCCACTGGTGTGGGATCTGTGTCTTCTTCACCATCTGCCTGTCCCTGATCTGCCACACCGGTTGCTGGCTCTCCTGGGAGAGACACTCTCACCAAACTGACTTTTACGTAACGCGTCACCCCTGAAGGGAGAGAATGAGGAGAGTGACTGGAGGAAGAGGGCAAGGAAGAGACAACACTGATAGTGCCAGAAGCAACAGAAGGTGTGTGTTTTTCTTCTTTCTCCCCTGAGGTCTCTGAAGCAATCGGGGAACTGGAATCCCCATCCTTAGCAGCATCAGAGCTGGTGATGTGTTTCTCGCCGTCAGCCATCTCCTTGTGACAATCCCCAAAGCCATGCTGCTCGCCTTTTGTGATCGTCCGCAGCACCCGGGGTTGTAATGATTTGTCTTTATTTAATCCACTCTTACTGGTGTATTTTTTGCTGAACCGTGACCTGTCTCCTCTGATTGAAATGCATCTGATGCCTTTTCTGACCCCATGGCTGCCTCCCTTTTGAGGAGGATGACTTTTGGTGCCCATATGGAGCTTAGATGTGTGTCTGATCATTCGGACTCCCTTTTTGTTTAAGGTAGAGAGTTTAGACCTGTCAAAAGCTCGAACACCTCTTAGACGACTGTGAAGCATATTCCTAGTCCTTGAAGAAATAGCCATTTGGCGAACAACTCGAACCGCTGCAGCACCCAAGGTCCGTCCCTTAGCTTTTGGGTTGTCTTTCTCACAGGCACTCGGAACTGATTTTAATGTGAATGGTTTCAAGTTCAGTTTAGAAGCAGTCTTGTTGCTTAGTAAGTTGTTAGAATAGTCCTGGCCTTGCTCACCTCTCTTTAGTTGAACGTCAGTGAGTGCTGGAGGGCCCAAGCTCTTGTTTCTCCACTCTAGTTTCGGTCTCTCACTCTCAATCCTTTGCAGAAGAGCTCTTTCCTTGCTGGCAGGGTCCTTGCAGCTTAAGAGGAAGTCCAAACTGTGATTGTATAGGCTAATGCTTAAGTCCTTAAGATTGAAATGAGAGAGGGATGATATGAGGTGATATTGTCGGCTCTTCTGTCTGGCTCGCTCCTCCCTCTTCCACCTCTTCGCCTTTGTCATCCTACCACTCGCTGCAGGGGCGTTTCTCTTTATCTGCTGGGAAAAGGAACTCCTCACAGAGCAAGCTGAGAGACGGGAGAGAGGGGAAGAGAGTTAGAAGCAGGATAAGAAGAGTAAAAACAGGCAGTACATAAACAAAGATATTACTCACTACAGTATAAGATGCTTTAGGAGTCTTTCACTTCTTACATTCTTTCACTTTTCACATTCAATTTCACACATTTTGCAGCAGTCTAAACTCTCAAATTCCTTGGTTTAAATCTATAATTGCATAAAAGTACAGAAATGACCATCTGGAAAGTAATACCTGGATTAGCAATAGTGAGAAATGGAGCGTTGTTCCCCTTCTCTCGGTTGAGCCGCAAATCAGTCTCTCTGAATTTATATTTCTGGTTCGGATCACTTGGGCCGACGAATTCTGGAAGTTTCTCAAGTCTATGCCTGAAGAATCCTTCTCCCCTCCTAATTAAAAGTGACTACACTGAATGATTCCGAAATTGCTAGAGCATGTTACAACATACATGACTCTCAAATAAACTTTATGCACCGACATAAAAAAGAGGGTGTATTCAAAAGCCTTATTAATGAAAATCAGAATTAATCGCCACAAATAAGCATATAAATGACTAAACTTTGATATGAGTATAATGAGTCTGGCACAGACATCTGCCACCAACCACACCCACTTGTGGCACCTCACCTCTCACAGGTACAACATTCACACATCTCATTGTCCTCCCCAAAAAAGCTGTCGCCATAGTAACAAGTGATCTCCTCCCCAGGTGAGATGGGTCGGACCACTTTCACACATGCTCCGTTTCTATCCCCAGGTACAAACTGGCACAGAAAATGAGGAGGGGGCGAAAGGACAGATGTTAAAATAAAACAGATCAAAACTCTGCATTGTAACAGGATATTTAGACTAGTATAAAGGTTTAATTGTAACTATAAGTCCAAAAGAAAGAGAAAATAACAACTCGATATCTTACCTTGCAATTTGGCCTGCAGTCTGCAACCGAGAAACAAAGTAAACAACAATAAGCACCAGTAAACACGCCTCAGACCGTATCACATTCATACTCTCAGGAATTAACCGATCAATAACCAGTAATGTGAACGGAGTGTCCTTTTGCAGCAGTGTATTAAATGACTGAATAAATATTGTGTGCACATCATGTTTGTGTCCAGTTCTCACCATGGTTAATGAAGGCAGCGGGCCCAAGCCACAGCTGTGCACATTGCTTACGTGTTGAGTACATAACACTGAAATCATTCACTCCTGTCCTCAGCACAGCACTGTCTGCTGGACTCAGCTCAGCTATGCAGCCTTGCAGAACCTCCACACGCTCTCCAACAGACCTGAACCAGTCACACACACACACACACACACACACACACACACACAACAGGATATTACAGAAGTCACTTTCAGCAAAACAGCCAATAGTAGTTTGTATCTTTAGCAACCGGTTCAGATATTATACAGAGTCACCCTCCCAAAAACATGCTACTATTACTAATTCTCCATTGCATTTTCATGAAAGGTTTCTCATGTGTTTGTTGAAATTAAACTAAACATTCCCAATGATTCTTGTCTCATCACGATCAGCTGTCATATAAAGAACTGCAATTAAAACAACTTGTTTTGTTCACAGTGTGCAACTATTAAAGTACTCTGACTACCCAATTTGCTTTAATTTTTTTATTTTCCCTGCATTTGCTTCAACCCTACTGGTAAAAACGCACTCAATTTATATTCTGTTTGATGTGAAATTAATATGAGCGGCAGCCAACAGCTGAGGAAAACAGCAACTAAAATACTCTCTTTCAGGTGATTATGCAATAATTGTGACAGGCTGAGCTCCGACATGCATGATTAAACTCTATATTACATTTTTCCTTGATTAACACATTGAGTAGAGTGTAAACACTAAACAGCGCAGGGTGGGGGAAACTCGGTCTAAACACACGGATGGTAACGAAAACAAATTCAATTCAATTCAATTTTATTTATACACCAAAATCTGGCTAATACAAACTTTCAGAAGAAAAAAAAAAAAGTTAATGTACGGAAGTTTGTGTAACTGTTAAAAATTTAAAAAAAAAACTGCTAAAAATAGTTTTTCCAAAGTAATTTTGGATCGTTTCAACTAAATAAAAAAACATTATGGATATGAGGGATGGATAAAAATGAAAGCACAAGGTTTTCTCTGTGAATATACGAATTATTTGCAAATTAATGTAAAAAAATGAAGAAGAGTGGAGTCTCACCAGTGCCTTGTTGCTGTGATTCTGCCTCCGTTGGTCTCTGAGGAATATCGGTCACATGACTCGATCTGCACGCCGCTGTCCAACAGGAAGGCAGTGAGATACCGATACATCTAACAGAGGAGGCACAAGAAATACTTTTAAAATACTTACTCAAATAATAATATATAAACAAAATTGAAATTCACTACTTCCTGACATAAGAAACGTCACTTATTGTCCTCTTTTTAAATCTAGACTTAAAACGCACCTGCTCAAAATAGCTTAAACACAATCCTCTCCACTCTGCCATATTATTTTGTATTATTTTATGTATATTCTGTAAATTGTCTGCCCTTATGCTTGTTCTGTTTATCATTTTATTGTACGGTGTCCTTGAATGTTTTTTTGTTTTTTTTAAGCATTATTATTATTACAAATACAGTACGAAGGAGTACAGTACTGACTCCTAAAAACCTCACTATTCTCCCCCACCTTCTTTTGCACTTTCAATCATCTTGTATTGATTTTTTTAAATGTATTTTCTTTTCTTCTATTCTTTTACATTATTTCATTTTATTTTGTATTCTACTTCTGAAAAGCACACTGAATGACATTTGTATAAGACAACGTGACATATAAATGTACTTTGTGCTATATATAATGTGACATATAAATGTACTTTGTGCTATATATAATGTGACATATAAATAAACTTTGTGCTATATATAATGTGACATATAAATAAACTTTGTGCTATATATGTGATATCTAAATAAACTATACTACATGTAATGTGAAATCTAAAATTCTTTGTGCTATGTATAATGTGCTATATAAATAGACTTGACTTATGCGCCCCAAAGGAAATATTCCTAAGATACATTAAGAGGAACACACACACACACACACACACACACACACACACACACACACACAAAAACAGCAGCACTGCGGTGCATCGTGTGACTCAGATAATGCAGAAATCCCCTTGGCGCAAGAGAGACAGCTCTTTTCTTTTCTTTTGTCAACAATAAATCTCTGAAGACGGGGCAGACACAAAGCAGCAATCCTCATCAAGTTGATGAACCAGCGACACAAGTGCGACTTAATGAGGCGAAACCTCGGTAATTGAGAAAAGACAAAGCGAGGCGGGGCGAGGCGCTCACATGCTGCCTCAGGAGCTCCTGCCGGTGTGTTCCCAGGTTGGTGAAGTAGCCACTGGTCCAGTCGCCGTCCAGCAGAGCGTCGAAGGTGGCCTGGAAGTCCCTGGTGCGCTTGAACCGCAGCAGAGTCTCTCTCAGGTAGCCCCACCTTCGGATCTCTGGAAGAGGACTGAGAAAACGATACGGCATTAATGATGAGACGTGTTTCAGAATGAGTGTGCTAAAAATTTCTATACAACATCTATGTAATGCAAGATTTATGCCAAATCATTTTCTCTATATGTAGAGCTCATGTTTTATTGTAACACACGTAACACCAAATTGACCAGATGGGTAAACAGACTGGACAAATCAAGAGAAGAAAAAAAAAAGGCATAATAATGAATGGGGAAAAAAAGCATAAATAAGACTATAATTAAATATAATAAAGGTCCAGGTATAAAAACCTGACATTAGGAGTAAATATTTGTTTTGAATGAGAATATAAATAACCCTAATATTTATATTTCTCATACATACATTTATATATATGCGTCTCTTCAATAAGTGACTGAATCAAGAACAAATTATAGCGACAAGTGTGATCAGCTTAGGTGGGGTTAAATTATTTGGGGTGAAAAAATGCGAACTGCAAATTTTCTGACCGATTTTGCCACTTAAATATGAATATTTTCTGCAAGTTGAGCTCCAGGCTCCACACCAAAAAGACCTATACATTCATTTTATTCTTGAAAAGTGGCTTGAGCACTGAATACCGTGTACCAGATGACAGTAACAATAGTAGGTTAAATTTCATGTTAAGAAAATGCTGAATAATGTGAAATGCTGCATAAAGAGAAAATTGCACTCTTCTGAATTGTGGTTTCAGTATAAAAACACTGAATCTTTGAGCCCTAGGCTTAGAGCTGACCTGAAAAATTGAAATACTTGAGTATTCACTCATTATTCAGTATCATGTTCGCCTGTCTAAATTATTTCACTTGTGATGGAACTGAACCTGGAGCACCAGGTTAGAAATGTAACCGGAACTTCATTCTCTGTTCAGTATAAAATAAACATCACTAAATCCAGACTCTACTAAAACCACACCCTGAAGTCGCTGCTTCATCACCGCTGCCGTTTCAGTATGCCAAATCCAGTCAGCGCATCTGCGGCCTTATCTAACCGAACATTACCACACATCTGCCTCTCTGCCTCACGACTAATACTGGTATTTCCTTAAGGCCGGTACTGGTATTTGTTTAGACCAGTATTGGTATTATTTTTAGACCAGTATTGGTATTTTTTAGACAAATACTGGTATTTTTAACCAGACATTTTTAGTTCACTTTTTAAAAACATGAATAAAACAAAATTTCAACCTGTTTAACTATAATACACAACATTTTATTGTCTTGTACAGGTCAACACAAGCACAACTGACTGTCAGTCAGGGAGCGTTTAATCCGCGGGCCAGAGAAAACCTGGATATTCTGCTCTTAAAAACAGGATCTCGGCCAAGACAACAGACCTGAACCTCAATTTATAGAAATAATTGCTATTTAAACTGAGTCACGATGTTGGTCAGAAAACTGTTCAGCTGTAAATGGAGCTTTAGTGAAGACGAATGAGAGACTGAGCATTATTTCACAATGAGAGAGTCGGAATAGTGAAATATGGATAATTGCAGAGATTGCGGTAAATATCTAAAATAAAACAGAAACTTTGATGTGCATGGACTGACAGCAGTTAGACGTTCATAGTGAAGACCCGTGGTTTTATCAGTACAAGCACACAAAAAAAATGTAAAAAAAAAATCAATCACAGATGACTTGTCAATAATTAACTTTCTGCTTGCGGCATTGCTGGGATTCAAACCCAGTGGAGGTCATTCCTGTTCAATTTTATGACAGTTTGCTTGGGAGCCCAACACTTCTCCACAGCACTGTTTATCCATCATATCAGTCCACAGCTTACTGTCACACATTCAAATAAACACATAAATATAGGAGTGTTTCAATCCAGGCCTCACAATACAAGCTGGCCAATCAGAACAGAGGTCATTAACATATCAGGAACAGAAACAGTCTAATAGTTTCATTCTAAGGTATAATAAGAGGCTGAAAAATCATGTAAATATGACTATCTTTGGTACATAAGACCTGAACCTTATATAAGACTCATAAGTGGACATGAAGGGGGAAAATAAAAAGCAAAAAAATAATAATAATGACTATTTTTGGTACATGAAACCTTACATATGTTATGGACCTTAAAGGGATCATAATCAAAATATATAAAATATGGGCCATATTACAGGACATGCTAAAGAATACAACAATTCCTAAAAAATGTAGGAATAATTCGGTCACATGGTTACTGAAAATCAGTCTTAAGATATAAGATATAGGATTTTTATGGTTAAAACTATTTAAGGGTTAAGTAAAACTATTTTAAGACAAAAAAAATAGTAAAACATCCTGAATTTATACCTCTTAAACTCCCAAGTGTTGTAACACTATAACTGACACATAACTTCTGTTTTCCTTGTAATTACTGAAAAATAATCTTTATTATGTGTAACTGTCTTACCGTGTTAATATATCACTACTTATATAAATATTACTGATCTACTATTGATCTCTATAAAAGCAATAACGGACTCCAAACCACTGCTAGTGTTACTAGTAATTCTCTGCACTGTAAGTTATTTATCTACAGTATTTATTCCCAGGTTTTGTTTTTATAGTATAGTGTATTTCACACAAAGCATTTTCTGCAGCGTTTTAACTGGATTTATTTAGACTTTATATTTTATATTGTTCTTTGTGTCTCTGTGCATTCGCAATTTCCGCCGGGATCAATTAAGTTTTCTCATTCTGAATAAGGATGTAATGTGTAAGAGGATATAAAGGGTTAAACACGCTCTTTTATTGTCATTGGCTTCGAATTCAAGCTAAAAGGTAAATAGTTCACTCAAATGCAGTAGAATTCAATTCAGAAATGCTTAAATTGACCGTCAGTTCAGTGTTAGTCACGTTTTGAGATTTGACATCACAGATAAGTACCAAATTTGCTGCCACATTTCAAAAGCTTTAAGTTTTACTATGGAGTGCGATGGATACTGTGTGTGTGTGTGTGTGTGTGTGTGTGTGTGTGTGTGTGTGTGTGTGTATGTGTGTGTGTGTGTGTGTGTGTGT
>JBBJLS010000028.1:4951572-4970247 GCA_037577275.1 Bryconaethiops microstoma | reverse complement strand
ACAGGCAATCAACACAGGAATATCTCAAACACACTCCCAACCAACACCACAGAACGTCACTCTTTCAACATACGAACTTCCAGTCTCTCCTCGCTCTCGGCTTCTCCTTCTCTCTCCTTCTCTCTCCTCGTCCTTTTTGAATGAATCGCTCGGGACATCAGGTGATCACGTCTCCCAATCCCGTCACAGCGTTGACGATCAGCCAATCAGAGGTCCGTCACGTGCTCTCTACGACCTAAATGGAGACAAAGTACAACTCCACACACCTCAAAATGTCCCAGGACGTAACACTCGCATTTTAATTGGGCTCATACATCCACACTTTGTCCCTTTTTCTTAGTGGGAAATCGGGCTCATATCTCCTCATTCACACTTTATTAATTATTAACTTTTCTATCTCTGGCTTATAGCTTCAGTCCCACAACTCCTCTCTCTCTCTCTCTTCCCTCACAGCCTGCAGCCCCAATTACCGGCCCCCCTTAACAGCCCTCTGCTCACACACACGTGGGCCTTGACAGCCCCCCTTCTTCTTCTGCTCTGCTCACACACATAGCTGCTTCCTCAACTCTATTACAATTTTTTCAGAATACCATAAAAGAAATGCCTCTTTGGGCCACTGAATGTTTTCCCCAGGCACAAGCTCCTAGACTGGTCGGTCGTGTCTGGCTGGGGTTAATTCCAGAAAAATTCAGTGTTTTAGATCTTAATGATATCTGAGCAAACAATCAATGAATGTCAGTCTTTCTTATCACTTTCTGTACGTTAACACCGCAAGGTTTCAGGAAACTGATTTTTCCAGTCTGACATTCTATCCAATCTCCTTTCACTCATTCACACAAAGCGCTACACATGCATACATCCGGATTTTCACAAACAACTAAACATAAACAAATAACAACAAACAAACAGCAACAACTCAGTGATCACAAATCCTGCATTTGCCTCTTCAACTTATTGGTGCTTTAGCACTCCTCATAAAAAAAAGGTATAATAATTTACTGCCGGTTTCCTCATACAATGTAACATCTTCAGCAGTGACTGTATTGGCATTCCAAAGAACACTCCTCATAACAAAGTTATAATTAATTACCGACTTCAACTCATACAATATAACATATTCGGCAAGGGGTAATCTTAATGGCTTCCTAAAAGGACGCTCCTCATAAAAAGGTATAATTAATTTTGTGGCCACCTAATTGATACAATACAACTCACAATTGGCATACACTTATGCTCCTCATAAACAGATATATTATTTGGCCACTGGCACTTATACAATAACGTTTTTAACCTTAGGCATAGAACTATGCTCCTCATAACCAGATATCAATTACTTTCTCATCTGTCTCTCATACAATTTAACATATTCGACAGGTAACTTTTTCACTTATTGGCATCCGAAGATGCTCCTCATAAACAGGTATCAATTAATTATAGTTTCCTGCCCTAGCTGTCCTCTAGGCCCACTCAACTAGCACTTCAGGAATATGTATAATTTGTGCGCACAACCTCATACGAATTTATTAGTAAGCATGCATTGATTTCTGAAATCAGAGCCAATCCACCCTTCTTATCGGAGAGGAATAATAAAGACAGTCCTACCACCATGGCCTCCTCTGCAAACAGCACAAACTAATTTTTAATAAGTAAATATTACTTACTCTTTTTTGGGCCCGGTTTGTAAGGAATGCTGCAGCAGCAGAACGCCTTCCTCCTCTGCCCTCAAGTCCCTTCGTGGTCGCCACTCTTGTTGGAGAAATTTTTGGACTTCGAAGAAAAGGTAGAATCAGGTGTCTGAGTTCAGAAAAATTTGGCGTTTATTGAACAGAGTCAATATTCACTGGCCGCTCTCTGCAGAAAAGGGGCCCGGCTTTGGGTTACATACATTCTTATACTCTTTAACTCCCCCCGCCTCCTACATGTCACCTCCCTCTCATCCATCTGACTGTCCCCTCACATCTGCTTCCTATCAGAGGCCTTCTTTGTTCACCCGGGAATGTTCTGCGAGGGGCCCCCTCTCTTTCATACAGACATATATGGGTGACATAAAGGAGCATAATGTAGTATTAAGAGGGAATTCAAAATTTCCTTCTACAATGCGTGTCCACGTCACTTGTCCTTCCACCTTCACAGCCATGGGTGAGGTTAGTAGAACCTGGAAGGGTCCTTGCTACTCGGGCGGGTTCCACCACTTCCTTCTGAGGTCCTTGATCACCACCCAGTCTCCTGGTTTCACCTCGTGTCCTCCTCCCTCAGCCGGCTGGGGCAGCAATGCCTTGACCTGTTGGTGAGAGAGACTGAAAGCAGAGTGCAACCATTGACAATATTCAGCCAAATCCACACTTAATGTAGTAGGCAAATTTGCTTTGGTTAGATGCATATGTCCTGTTTTCACATATATTATTTCAAACGGGGTAAGAACACTAGGGGTAGGGGTGTTTCTAATTTCAAACAGGGTCAGTGGCAGGGCCTGTACCCAATTTAGGCCCATGCTCTCACAACATTTAGCTTATTTGTTCTTTATGACCCCATTCATTCACTCCACTGCTCCTGTACTTTGTGGGTGATATACACAGTGGAACTTTAAATCAATATTGTAATACTTTTTCAATTCTTTTACAATTGCATTTAAAAAATGTGAACCTTTTTTTTGTTGGAATACCAAACCTGGGTATTAGGTCTAACAGGAGACACTTAGCCACAGTGTGTGCGCATCTGCCACTTTCACAGGATACACCTCCACCCACTTGCTGAACATATTTACTATTACCAAACAGCAGCACTTCCCTTCCGCCGGGGTTAAAATCCATTTGCAAGTGGTCAAAAGGCCCTTCAGGCTCCAGATGTGCTCCCTGAAGGACCCTTCGTGCTTTCCCATGATTGCTTTTAATGCAAATAATACATTTAGAGCAGAAATTTGCCACATAGAAAATGAAACCTGGCGCATACTACAACTTCTGTATTTGTGCTACCATCGCCCCTTTTGACACATGGGTCAATCTGTGTGTCAATTTAGCCCACATAGGATAATATGCAATGGGAAGACAGGGCAAATTGTGTGGATTAGTCCATACACAAGAAGCATTAATTAAGCAACCCACTTTAGACCATTGTTGGCATTCCTTGGCCGTGGCTTGACATTGCAAGTCAGGAATAGTAACTGGAGGATCTGAAAGGAGGAGCTGAGGAGAGCTACTAGGCATGGGTCGAGTGGCTGCATGTTTCGTAGCTGAGTCAGCTATGGCATTACCCCTAGAGACGGGGTCCATGTCTGATGTGTGAGCTGAACACTTACATACTGCTAATTGTGAGGGTAACAAAATAGCATCTAACAAATCTGCAACCAATTGGGCATTGGCAATATGTTTGCCTGTTGAGGTTAAAAATTTGCTTTCTCTCCACAGAACCCCAAAATCATAAACTACCCCAAATGCATATCGACTGTCAGTGTAAATTGTAACACTTTTCCCTGTAGCCAAGTGACATGCTTCAGTTAGGGCAATAAGTTCAACTGAATGAGCAGAAAAATGGCCAGGCAGGGGTGATTGACTCAGAATCTGTTCTCCAGTTATTACTGCAAACCCTGCATGGCCCATGCCATCCGGGGCCCTGAATGCAGAGCCATCCACAAAGAAAGTCAGATCAGATGATTGCAAAGGTTCATCAAAGAAATCAGGATGGGGGAAACAGACATGCTGCACTGCCTATACACACTCATGCGGTTCTTCATCACCTAGAATAGGTAGCAATATAGCTGAGTTAAGTTGAGTACATCTATGCACAGTAACATTTGGCATTTCCAACAAACTGTGATGATATTTTAACGATCATGCAGCTGACAGGTGTGACGTTCATGCAAAAGGGCCACCACTGCATGTGGACAGAGGAGTAGTTGGGTATAAAAGTTCATTAATAGGAACACATGCCTAGAAATGAAAGCATGTGCGTCATTCTGACAGGTTTCGGAATGTCTAAAATAGCCTGCATTCTGTCCACAGACACCTGTTTCGTGTCTTTAGTCAGAACTTGACCTAAGAATTGCACTTGTTCCTGAACAAACTGCAATTTAGCTTTTGAAAACTTATGACCATGGTCAGCTAAAAAAAAAAAAAAAGTAAGGAGCTGCATTGTGCCCTGCTGACACAGTACTTGGATTGGTGCACACACTAAAAGGTCATCAACATATTTTAACACCACACGAATACAGTGATTGTTGTAGAGCCATATTGTAAATTGTAGGTGATTCACAATATTCTTGACAACCGCGTGAATGTATTCACTTCACCATTAAATTCAAAAGCAAACCAATACTGACTGTCCAGATGCACAGGGATGCTAAAATACCACTGAGTATTTGTTGGGATCTGGCTAAAGATAGTGTAAGGTTTTGGGATCTGTGGAGCATGTATTATGACTGCCGTGTTGACAGCCTGTAAATCCTGCACAAAATGCCTTGAGTCATGTTCCCCTGGTAAAGTAGCCTTTTTCACTGGAAAAATAGGAGTATGTACTGGTTAATTTGGACACGGTATAATCACTCCCGCCTGGAATGATACGCGGAAACTGCCTCTGGCCATAGGATGGCTTAAAAGGATGATATGATGATTTAGGTGTGATAACTACAGGATCACAGCCTTTAATAAGACCTATGTCATGCTTCCCCTGAGCCCACAAATGGGTAGGTAAGCCCTTTAACACATGTTCTACCTGTGCGGACAATGAGGTTGCATATGTAAGTCATGTATTTGTTCAACAGTACGTACGGCCAATGGGGTTCTGCAAAACATTTGCACGGGAGCCAAATTCTCCTGTAACCTATTCCTCAGCCAGATACCACATGACACCCAGGTAGCATCCCTAGGCTTAGCCAACAACACATGCGGAGTACTACCCAGTATTTGGAAAACTTGCAATTGTTTAGGTGTCAAAAACACTCTCATTACCACATATCCATCACCAGCATAAATGTGTGAAAGCTTCACAAGCTCAACCACACCTGGACGAAATAATGCATCATATTCAGGATCTGGATCTGTTAACACTTGAGCTGTACAGTGCAGTGCATGTGCACTCAGGGGAAGTATGTGGAGCTAATGAAAGTACGAAGTGAACTAGCTCATCACTGATCTTTGGGTTACCTTCACAAAATTCCCATTTATAAACTTTTAAAGGCTTAGATACTTCCCCTACTTCTGGTCTGAAACCACAATACCTTCAGTTCCACATGTGAGCTGAACTCCCAATGCACACATTAAATAATGGCCCAATAAATTCATAGGACATCTGTCAGATATTAAATATGAATGCCACATATGCACTTCAGGACTATCTAACTGAAAGAGCTCCAAAGGCTCAGAATAGTATTCCTGCACTACCTGTCCACTAGCAGCAGAAGTATATGTGAATTTGCCTGATAGAGTTACTGTAGGGAAATCTTCCCTCTTAAGCACTGAATTAGCTGCCCCTGAATCAACAAGCATTTCTAGCTTTTGGCCATCAATCACCGGTGTTACTGTGGGCATTAAGCTCGAATGTGAAAATTGTCTGTATACAAATGTTCCATCCCAACTATCCTGTGGTGTGTGCGTATTGGTAGCGTGTGTCTGGCCTAGTCATTTTTGTCCCTACTGCTGTGGCGGGGGCTGCAGTGAGTACGGTTAGGGTCCCCTATTTTCAGGACATTTCTTGGACCAGTGTCTCCCTTTTCCACAGATTCTGCAGTTGCCAGGTCTCCACTCAGGCATGTAGTTTTCTATCACCTGCTCGCCCTGTGCCTCACCCTCTGCTTCTGCCACGGCCTCTTCCTCCTTCATATCCGCGGCTTGCTTGGACTGCAGTAGTGAACAAGTGTAATTAGGCTTTTGTTAGATCTGATTCTGCCTTTATCTTCTTCTTGGCCGCCTTTTGCTTATGTGCATCTTCAGCATGTTTGGCATATTCAACAATCTCCCGCTTTCTGGCTGTATGCCATGCTATGCACTTGTCTCTCACTGAATCAGACAGATGCTGGTGCAACCCATTTAAAAACGCTGCCTTCAGATGCAGCTCTGCTGCCTCACAGTCCAGCAACTGAAAGTTTAATTCAGGTAGACCAGAGTGTGTGTTATGTTCTTTAATCAGTCTGAGAAGGTAATCCTCTGCTGACTCCCCCGCCTTCTGCACGTCTGTATTTTAGTAGCATCCAGAAGTGTGGGGAACTGTTCCCTCATCACTCTTTGCAAATCTGCTATTGCATTTATATAAGCATTATTTTGCTGATTATACCACTGTAGGTGCCTAATTGTCAGATTAGCTGGTGGGAAGTTGGCCGCTATTTCTGAAAAATGCAGCCCCAATTTCTGTATAAGGATGCAGCACAGCACATGGATGGTGGAGCGGTAAGTTTGACAGAAAATCAACAGTTGTGCTGCACACTTTTCTCCCCCCTCAGTGACTGGATTGGGCAGAGTGTCACCTGCCTCCTTCATGTCCTTTTCACTCCATGGACGGGTTACGAGGTGCACAGCATTATCTCCACCAATCACCTCCACCATGGGCGCCAGTATCCCTGGTGCGCTGTCACACCTCTGATATGGAGTATCAGCTCTGGTTTCGCCTTGGATCCATGGTGGGGGATCTATTTCAGGATGCCTGCTGCTGTGCCGCCTATTGTGGTCAGTTTCTGGGCACCTTCTGCACAACCAGTGTAAAATCAAGTGGTTTGGTGTGTGAAATGTGTCTGTGTCTAATGCATCTTTTCCACTGTCTTTCTTTAGCTTCCATTTAAACCACTCATAGTATGCCTGTTACTTTCTCCCAACCACATATGATACGCCGACCAACCTATATCTTTGCTTCCACCTTTTTGCTCTTTTTGCCACATGCACAATAGTCCCCCTCCTTCTCCTGCCTTTGCTCCTTTTCCTGCATCTGCTGCTTGAGCTGTCTCAACGCATCAGGATGCAAAGCCACATTCTTTAGCCCAAAAATCAAGAGACTTCACTGCCTCTTCACCATGTAATTTTAGCATAATACGATACAAATGAGGCCTGTTCTTCAGCCCATCTCCTTGGACTGGCAACAGGGGTCCAAGGAGACCCCGTGATCCCTTCTCATGTTTGCTAGCTGCTTTACCCATTATTCAGACTTAAACTGAGTTAATAATACCCATGGACTTAAAACAGGGTCTTTTAATGTGCACTCAGCCTGGACTCAAACCCAACCTTCAATGCGTTGTTCTAGCGTGAATGATTGATTTTCTCACCTGGGATGGTTGGCTGATGACGGGTCGTCTCTCCTTCCCTTAAAGCGATGGTCATTGGGGCTTGAGAGATGGGTTGATCAGTCCCTTTGATCCTGTCATCGGTCACCCCAATCGTGAAGTCCCATCTGTTAGGGTGCCAAGTATGTCCGAGAAAAAAAAATCACAAAAAAATCACAAAATCACTCAGGCCAGTCCATGCAAATGCTATCTTTATTTCTGCAAGGAGAATACACTGAAGCAGCTCAGATGTTTCTCAGAATCTCATGCTCTGCGCAGAGAACTATATACCTTACACATGAAACTATAAACACTGGGTTGTCTTAACGCTCATATATGCCTTATATGGCCATGTCATGACTCCTCTCATCCCCTCATCAAAGAGATTACTCATGTAAGGTTCAACTTAAATCAGTGGTGTAAGCTTAGCCTATTATTCAGTGCAGTTTACTTATGTAAGTTTAAAACAAGCAGTTAATATCTATTTTCCCTTACAGATAACTCTCAGGACACCCTGGGACCTTTTTCAGTAATTCCAGTAGTAATTGGGAACAGGGCCAACAGAGTGCACCCAGTTTGTGGGGTCAAACTGTTACTTTCATTTCGGATTATCCCTTGCCTGTGATTACTGGATTGTCTTAGTTTGTGTTTCATTCATGTGTGTTTTGGCCATGAGATGGCCAAGAATATTTATTGGGCTCGAGAACCTAACCAGGAGGAATTCTGGCTCAAACTCACATTCTTGGATTTATGTTTACATTTCTAAAGACCTCGGCAGCTATTCCTGATTTCTACTGTCTCTATGAGTGTGAGATGCTTTCATGTTATTTGTTTTGTTTGTACTGCCAGACCTTATAAAATGTTCCTGCTCGTCTACTTCCCTGTGCCAGTCAGGAATCATGACCATTATTAAATCAAATATTAAAAATTACAATGTGAAAAATTTTTGGAGGTGTGCTGTTGATGTTCTATGAAACATTGAGTTCTGAAATGGAAAAAAAGAAAATATATACATTTTGTGTAATACATACTGCAGTTCTGTTTATTTCTATGAAGTTAATGAGGGAAATAATTTTAAATGAATTCCAACATGCAACTTCTCTCAGCATTCTATAGTGAGTGAGTTTAAACTAGTCACACTTGTCAAGAGTCTTTGGGTCACTTCAAGTCAGCTCATTATGCTGGGGCTCCAATGACCTACTTCTGGAGCCATCTCCCAAGTGGAGCCTGTGAAAAATAGACCAGGGCAAGTAGCATACCACCATAAATTTAATATGAGCTTGCTTGCATCTTGCTTTTATGAACAATACCGTGGGTTCATAATGAATATTGAGTGAATACAGCGAATACACAATGAGCAAACTTTATTCTGAAGAATACTATGGGATTATTAAATGGATTGTTTGCATTTGACAGTGAACAATAAATAGTAAGGGATGTCAGGCCTGGGTAGGCTACAGAATTGCTTGGGCATTGATATACAGATATACTCTGTATAGTCCACGGTATACTGTACAATGTATTGAGCTGAATGCAATGAGCTGATTCCTGATTTCTTAGCATGCTGCCAAACATATGTGTCTGTCCATAAATCTCCTGTGCTGGCATAAATGTAGTCATTTTACTTTTGGAAGTAGAACCCATTTCTACTCTAGTCAAAGTGCCCACTTGTGTTTCTACTTGAACACATGCAAATAAAAACAGAAACTAATCAGCTCAATGGATGTTACCACATCCATATAATGGCTTTCTCTCAGCTTTACCAAACATACAAAATTATTATCACCCCATCAGCCATATAACACTCTTTTCAGATCAGTAAGATGGGGGTGAGCATGGTTTAGGTTATTAGACTCTTATCAAGCTTTCCCATCCAGTGCTATAATGCACAGGAGGCACTCATTTTTAACAGTCATAGTGCAATCAAGAAGCTTGAGATGGAGGAAATGGCAATTAACAACCTACCAGGCAGCACTTCAATTCACACCAGCGAAGGCAGGCACATTTAGAGACAGACAGCAGCATTCAGCAGCTCACAATTACTGTGCTGCAGAGAGCAGCAGTTTGAACTGAATACTAAGCATGTCAGTGGTAGTCTGCGGGTGGCCAGGTATTAATAGGCATCCATGATGAAGGGAAATCAAAGACCAAAGTTGGCACAAAAGTATGAAGTAGTATAATTCCCTTAGTGGTAATGTTGGGCTCTGCAATTCACCCATCTCTCCTCTAGGACAGCTCTAAACTTTCTATGTCAAGCTACCCTGAGTACAACCTGTTCACTGCACTATATAAGGACTGGATGTAACAATGAGAATTTTTTTTAATTTATTGCTGATTTTTTGATGTACTCAGGGTTTATTTTAATCCTTCTTGGCACTTTGACTTATCCCATTTGCCTTGTCTCCGACACTCACTAGTTACATTTTTTAACTTTTGTCCTGTATTTGGATTCTGCTTTTTACCTCGTCTGTATGCTGATCTTTGCCCCTCTCTGAGTTTGCCTGATTTTCGGGTTGTGTTTCTGGAGTGCCTGTTTGTCTAATGCCAACCCTGGACTGTTTGTATGTGTATAACATGACTTTACTAGTAAAATTTATACCACAAGTCCTCATCTGGCCCGTTCATACATTAGGTGAGCTTACCAGAGGACTCTGAGAAGGTTATTGGCTGTGCTATTGTTGTTTAGGTGACCCTAAACAACACTCTTAAAAAATAATGTGCCACAAAGGGTTGTTTGAGGAATGCCATAAATTTTATAGCACCTTAATGTTACTGGAAATGAGTGTGAAGAACTGTTAAAGGGTCCATGAATGTAAAGGTTCTTTACCAGTTTAAAGGTTTTTCCAACATTATGTGGAAGTTTAACTTTTTCTTCAGACTCAAAAATCTCAGTTCTAAATGTGGTTCTTTTGAAAACTATAAATTTAATGGCCTTACACAACCGAATATAATATATCTATGACATAAAGCAAGCCTTACATACATTTAATGATCTATGTGGAGTAAGTTGACGCTTGACAATGCATTTTAGCATAAAGTACTGTTAGGGTGAGTTTATACTTTCAGTTCTCTTGGTCCAGTGTAAAGCAGAAAACCAAAACTAACAAAAGTCTTAAGTGCTAATAATAAATGTGATATTTACAGAACCTTCTGAACAATGCCTGGACTCATTTGATTTGTCTTATCTGCCTTATGATATTCTAGAGCAAACAGACAAGAAAACCTGTTGCTCACAATACTATAGGTAAACTCACTATAATGCACATGAAGCAAGGAGCTTTAGGCTTTTGTGTGTAGATGTATAGTATAATAAATATGTACAGTCATAGAGGATATTTTGTAATGTGGCTCAGTCATGTTTTAAAATGTACATGATCTGTTCTGTAAATGCTGATTCAGAGTTAATGAAGTCATGATAAATATGTCAAAACAATCTCAGAAATTTGTCTTCATGTACCGTCTCAAAGATCTGTAACAACCACCAGATTAAAGAGTTGTGATGGTGAGCTGAGTAACCCTTTCTCCTCTAGGTGATATATAAGAGATAGATTGTGCTCAGAAATAATGTTATGAGAACCAGTAATAAAAAAAAAAGACTTTGTAAAATAGTATGGTGGACCACAGATGTCCTAATTCAGTAGAACATAATGATGTCTGACTGTATTGGTGGAACAGTTGCAAAGATAGGCGTATTACAGGTAGGACTGGCTATGAAATTACAAACGAGACATTGTAATTATATGAACATGCAAGATTTAGTCAATGAGGGACCTACTGTCGTATAGTTAACTAAAATCCCCAGTAATCCTCTTCTATGAGAGACGTGTAAGACTCTGGACTTGTAAGACACTGGAGTCAAGGAAGAACACACAGAGCAAGTGAAGGAAATGAGTACAAACTTCCTCTATTTCAACTTCTACATTCACTAATCACTGAAAATTACTCTTATCCGCTCCCTCTTGCTCTGTGACCTTATACAAACTGGTTAAAATAAATTATTTATGTTTCACTCACCCATCTGCTCTGTACAAAGTCACATATTAGTTATGAGGCCTCCTTAAACACCTAAGGAACCCTAAGAACTGTGCCAGAATAAGATTACATTAATGGCTTCATTGACTGTCAGTGACCGATTTCAGCTGCCAATGTAACTGGCCTAATTTACATTAACTCCTGCTGGACCTTTTGTAGGTTACCTTTTGTAGCATTTACAGCTTCTCATCTAATAAATACTTGGTAAGGTAGTATGGCATTGAGTATATGTATATGTATGTACAGCCTATGATAGAAAAAACAAAAACCATCCTATAAAAATTATTTTTGCAGTTTGATCTCAAGCTGTTTTTCTATCATAGGCTGTACATACACACAAACACATTATATATATATATATATATATATATATATATATACACACACACACACACACACACACACACACACACACACACATAAATACTATAATTAAATGCTTGTACAAGTCATCCCCAGGCCTCCTTTTGCAGATCCACCTCACTGCAGAGATTTTAAATACAAAACCAAAGAATGTTTGAAGCCTCGGCTCAAAACTGGACTGAAAAACCGAAGTATCCTCTCACAATCATGGTATTTCACTCGTTCAGTATTATGTTCGCATTTCTAAGTTATTTCACTCATTATGGAACCGAGCTTGTGTCCGACACAGGAGGCAGCTCGAAGCCTCGCTGTCCAACCTGTCAGAGCCTCAGAAAACAGAATCGTGATGAAGGAACCTGCAACCAGACTGCATTTCAGACACAAACGCTTTCTTCTGACCTCCGAGTTTGCAGCATTTGTTACGCCTCTGACACAAATATCTGCCCTTTAAATCTTTTACTGATTTTGTACATATTCTTTATTTTGTACTATTTTTATGCATAATATTTTTACTCTATTCCTATAAATCACATTTAATGACCTTTGTGTATGATAATGGACTACATAAGTAAACTTGAACTGGACTGAAAAATTAAAACACTCGAGTATTCACTCACTACGATGGTATTCGGCTCCTTATTTAGTATTATGTTCGCATTTCTAAACTGTTTAACTAATTGCACTGACCCTAGAAGTCAGAATTGTGATGAAGGAACCTGCAAGCAAAGTGCAGTTGAGACGATTTGATTTCAGAAAGGACCGCCTGCCTCTGAGTTTGCAGCATTTAATGTTTCACACACAGCCCATATCTATCAAGAAGTGTGCAAATACTTAATCCAGTGTTTCTTCAAAGGTGTATTAAATAGTCTGCCCCCATTTTTGTTGCAGCAACAGCCTCTAGTCCTCTGGGATGCTGTGAGGACCTGATTGCCATGAGAGCGTTAGTGATGCCAGGCACGGAGCATAAACAGCACTCTAGATCCTCCCAAAGGTCCTGGATGGAGCAGCATCACTCCAGAGAACTCTGCTGCTTCACAGCCCAGCGGACCCCAGGGGCAGCTTTTATGCCCCCACTAGCTGTCGTCTGGCACTGGGTATTTCAACCTTTGGCTCATTTGTATCTGCTCCAGATCCTCCCATTCCACTGCTCTATGGAGACTGTACAAGCTGCAACAGAATTCACCAGTCGGAGAGCCTTTCTAGATGCACTACGCTGACAAACGTATTGGGACGCCTGACCATTCAACCAACAGAGACTTTAATGACATTGCATTTAACTAAATAGACTTTAATATAGAGTTGGTTCTCCTTTGCAGCTATAACAGCTTCCACTCTTCTTGGAAGACTTTCTGTGGGAATTTGTGCCCATTTGTTCTGTAGCATTTATGAGGTCAGACACTGATGCTGGACGAAAAAGGTCTGGATCACAAACTCCGTTCCAGTTCATCCCAAAGGTGCTGGATGGGGTTGAGGTCAGGACTCTGTGTGGAACCAGTCAAGTTCATCCACACCGAACTCATCCAACCATGTCTTTGTGCACTGGGACACAGTCATGCTGGAATAGAAAAGGTTCTTCCCCAAACTGGGTCCACAAATTTGGAAGCATGGCGTTGGGCAGAATGTCTTGGTCTCCTGAAACATTAAGTTTGTCCTTCACTGGAAGCAACGGTCCTAGCCCAAACCCTGAAAAACAGGTGTTCCAATACTTTTTTCCATGTAGTGTACTTCAGGACAGCTAAACAGGTGTGATTCCTGCAGGAGGGGTGGAGACCACTGATTTAGGAAAAAGTGCAAATCAGCTGACGTCCATAAATACACGTTTGGGCTTCGCTCCGCTTCTTTCACCTTCACCCGACTGTAATCACTCGCGGTATTAAACAACTGCAGCAAACAAACTTCTCAGACCTTTGTGGAACCACATTTGTGACATGTTTGTGAGCAAAAACCTCGAAACGTCGCTGCGAAGCTCAAGCTGGGGTCTTTTTTTACGAATTTTACCGTTCCACCTTAAAAAACAAAGCAGCCCTAACGTGGAGCCCTGCGCGAGCGCTCGGCCGAAGTGCTGCAGTTTTTAAGGTGGACCAGGAGAATTCGAGAAGGAAGACAACTTCAGCTTCGAACGGCCTCGGTTTGACATTAATGCGGTTTTTATTTACAAATCTGTGCACCAAAGACTCACAGGGGTCCCGAGAGACCACCACGGTGTGCCGTGCACCAAAAAGACCACGTTTTTAAACCAAAAAATGCAGGATTTTACCTGACGGGCTGTCGTCCAAAACACTGCTGGGTATTTTGGTAGCTTTAGCTTTAGCTTAGCTTTAGCCTCACGACCAGCAATTATTGTTTTCCTCCGCTTCGGCAGCCCCCATATTCCACTTTAATTCCTCTTTATCGATCTCACGGCACCGTTGCACCTCAGAATGAAGAGAATAGATGCTAAAAACCAGGCGAAATGCTGAAATTTAACACAAATGTTTGACTAAATTTCGACGATTTTTTTCTCCAAGCTGGAAGTTGGACTCTGAATGAGGGAAAGGAGAGCGCTACCAAGCCCCTTTCGCTCCAAGGCGGGCGCTGATTGGCTGATTCGCGTGATTGACATGCGCTCCCTCTACTCCCATTGGTCCTTGTTCGCACTCCTGGCGTTCGAAAACATCTGATTGGCTCTGGCTGTCCGCGGACACTCGCTAGCCCCGCCTACTATTTCTGGGGCTCAAGATGCTCAGGCCCACAAGGACACTGCTTCAGTGCAGCGAGGTTTTGTGCTAAAACTGCATATTTCTGATATAAACTACATTTTAAAACATGTAAATATATATACAGGAAAGGACAAGCAAGAATGGTATTTGAGGATATTATTTATATGTGGACTGAATGTGATCTTAATGGTGATGCACTGAAGTCTGAGACTAGTCTTAAGGGAAAATCCAACTTTTAAAAAAGATATTTGTATGTATTTATACAAAGTTCAGATGTAAACAGGGAGGTTCAGAGTGGGTTTGGTGTGAAACTGCGTTTTTGAGTCTGTTCAAAGTTGACATCCGACTCTAAAAAGCTCCTCATAGAAAGTTCTTCCATCAGATGGTTCTGGTTGCGTAGCCTGACGGCTGAGACGTTGTTCTACCAGAGTTCTGAGAAGATTTTGGTCCTAAAACTAAACCCATTCACGGTGGAGGGATACATGCAGGGAGTCGTGAGGTAAAATAGTCCCCAAAGAAGAGTGATTTAGTTCAGATTCACTATTTTACATCATCAACATCCATATAAACACTCAGAATAAAACTGGATTTGTGTTGGAGACAAAAATCCAGCTCTGAATTACTGTGTACATCTCAAACACTTAATTATAGTAATTTTGATAAACGGGTGGAATTTTCCTTTGATCCATTATTAATATAAAAGAGAGGAGAGTTGGTGTACAGTTAATTTATACACTATACATTAACTCTAAAACAAGTCTAAATAGCAAAATATTGCATATTATATATATAAAATCAGCAAGAGTGCAAATAAGCTCCAAGCTCCTTTGCCTTCATTGACTACAACCAATGAACTGCAATTCTGAAAGTTTAAATGAAACGAGTGAACAGCTAGTACAAATACACTATCTTTATTTTCTACCCGGTAACAGAAAGACGAAGATCTGTGATAGTTCGGAAAAAAAAAATACATAAAAAACAGTATACATCTTGCTTTTTTTTAACCCCCCCTCTTAAAACAACTGGCTTGCTTTTCAAAATCTTACAGTTAAAATGATTATAGTTCACCCAGCATCAGTGCAAGGAGGAAAAAAACATCCCTGATTGGTTGTCGAAGATAAAACACATACGTTACCTAAGATCACCTCACTGCTGTCCATCAGGTCGAAACAACAGATCAGAAAAACCAATAATAATAATAATAATAATAATTAACAATAATAATCCTTGCCTATCAGTGATGCTGTAATTAATATAGTAAATGTGCACACTCACAGGGAAGATGATTGATGGACAGGAGGCCTTTAATTTGGAGGCCTGAAGAGCTGACTGTAGTAACACTTACTTATTAGGTCCCAAATGTTTGGGTTTTAAAACTGCATTTTCTTTATAAACGAGACTGAGAGCTGGTCCGTATTCACCCCACCCCCTTTCAAGGTAAACGGAATTTCCCTTCCAATAAACACACCCCACTTTTCCAGGGGGACTCCGCCTCAAGGACCACAGCAAATTGAGATATGAGGAGCGGCGTGAGGAAAATACAGGAAAAACAAAAGCAAACACACATTCAGCCAGTAACTATTGCTTATTGGCTATCAGATAATTACCATTAAACCCAAAATCTCAGATACAAATCGCCGCTGTGGCAAAACCTCTCGAAACTTGGAATATTTCTTTTGGCCCATTTATCAAACATTAAACAGCTGGCTTACGGTGTAAAAACTCGAGGTTCTGATCCCACAGCGCCGACATGTAGCTTCACTGTACTTTTATCAATGATCCCTGCACTTTTTTTGTTTCTAGCAGAAAGCGACTTCCAGTCAGCCACCACTGATAACATGAGCCTGACAAGTCTTTTTTTTTTCTTCCCCCCCCTCACAGAACAGCTGTGCTACATGATTTCAGAGCGAAATCAATATCTGGGGTGTGTGTGTGTGTGTGTGTGTGTGTGTTTGTATTGCCCATTTAAGCCCTGTTCTCCGTTCCTGCTGACACCTTGCTCTTTAAAAAACAAACAGACAAACAAAAAATCTCAGCATTCTGTGTGGAGGTGGCTTTGTGCTAGAAATGATATTGTCGAGATCATGGCACTACTTCACCCTGATAAACGTGTCCCCATGTCAAACACAAACTGTCATCCTTTATAAAACGGACCCCTAAGCCTCCAGAAGGCTTAATTTTGGAAAGAAAATTTAAAAAAAAAACATTAACTCCTGCAACCACTGTTTCAAGTGCAACCACACAGAAATTAACATTTGTATCTGGGAAGAAAGAGGTATTTTTCAAAAAAATAAAAAAAGCCAAACCACCGCGCTGGCGCAGCACATCCAGTGGCCAGGATGGGGCAGCGTTACTGCAGGAGTCAGTCCTTGCCCTTCGGAGGGTGACGTAATGGAGAAACAGAGGAAAAGTGAAGTCGGAGGGGCGAAATGCGCCATCTGGTGGAATCGGTGACAGGAGTCGGCGAGGCCGGCCAACGGATCCCCAAATCCTTCAATAATTACATCAGTGACTCCACTGTAATCCCAGTCAAACTTTAAATCCAGCCTGGCAACTCGCACGCATGACAAACGGTCTAAAATAGAAGCGAAGGCGGAAGGAGCGGAGGAGAGTCGAGAAGGGAGGATAAGACGGATGTAAAAAAAAAAAAAAACCCAGAGGTTGGATGGATTCCCCGAGTTAAAAGTGAAAGCAGCAAGGGTGGATAAGGGTGGGAAATAAAGCAAGGAGGAGCTCAGAGGCTCAACGCAAGAACAAAAAGTGGCGAATGGGTGGAGGACTGGAGAGATAAAGAGAGGAGCAGAGCTGGAGGAGGACAGGCAGAGCCGTGCGAGACTCCGCTTCTTCTATCTGTGAAATCAGTCGAGATATGTTAAGCCTCTTCGTTCAGAACGGCACACTGGCTCTGAATGAAAAAGGGAGGGATTCACAGCACTGCTGATGGAGGGGGAGGGGTACACACATGAAGCAGGATGGTGCAGGATGTTTAAATAAACAGTTCTCTTTATTGATAATTGAGACTAAAAAAGAAAAAAACACACATTTTTTTTCTGTGATCCATCTACAAAATAAAAACAAAGAGGACAGCTTCAGCATGATTGTTTCTGGAAATCACTGGCTCTCTAAATGGAATAAAAAGAATGATCCACCTGTGGCGAGCTCTCTCCCTCTTTCTTACTGCACATCCGAAGAACGCCGTCTGCACCTGCCTGCACGTTTCGGCTCTTCTCCCAGTGAAAGGAGCTGTGGCTGTGTGTGTGTGTGTGCGTGTGTGTGTGTGTGTTTGTACAGTTCATTATCAGACTACCTAACAGAGGATGTGCAGTTGCGTGTTCAGCATTAAAAACAGCACAAGGCCAGGGCCCGAAAAGTGACCGAGAGCCTCTCTCTGGACCCCTCACACACGCCCATCTCTCTTCTGGCCGCTTTCTAGCGCTTCTCTTCCGGACAGAAAGGCCGGGAAGAAAGAAAAAACACAGTATAACAAACCTCACAGAGAGTCCATTCACATTAATAACACGCATACACACTCACCCTGCATCGACGAGAAAAGGAAAAAAAAGAATGTGAAGAGAAAAAAAACAAAACAAAAAAACAACAAAAACAAACAAAAATAAAAGATAAAGAGAGAAGGACTTTAAACCCTGGGTACTGTTTTGCTTTGTCGTCATTTGGTGACAGAGGGGAAAGTAGCAGGGAGGTAGAGAGAGGGGTACGGATGGAGGGATAGAGGGCTAAAGGAATACTCCAGTGCTTTTCAAAATGGCCTCCGTCTGCTGCGCGCGGCAGATTACCACAGTCAATTTCACGTCCTTAGAAAAATAATAAAAATAAAAGCATAAAAACCACCGACGTACAATAGAAACCAATGGGTAGAAGCTTCAAGGAAAGGAAAAACATTTCATACGCGTCGAATTAACCCGTTTGTCTTGATCGGCCCTAATGCCACAGATAGGCATTGTCCTGAAAAGCACTGGAGTACTTCTTCACAGGGGTGGGGTTACTGGGGGTGGTCCAGCAGGTGCTATTTCTTGGCTTTTCCACCCTTGGCTGAATTGCGCGGCGGAGTGACCGGACGCCCTGAGCCCATTCCGCCGCCGCCGCCTCCGTACGAGTACAGCTTCTTATCGGCAGGCTTGAGGATCTGGCAGTGGGAGAGAACAGAGGGGAGGGTGAGTGAGGCCACTTTTCTTTAGAGCTACCATATATAGACATGTACACACCTACAGAAAGAGAGAGAGAACACAGCTCAGCTCCACTGAGCATCTCTCACACACACACACACACACACACACACACACACACACACACACACACACACACACACACACACACACACAC
>JBBJLS010000028.1:4920073-4935877 GCA_037577275.1 Bryconaethiops microstoma | reverse complement strand
CACACTCACACACACTCACACACACTCACACACACTCACACACACTCACACACACTCACACACACTCACACACACAGATCTGAGTAAACAAAAACAGCAGAGCAGTCAGAACTAAAATGCAAATTCGGCCTGAAAGAACACAGAAATGCACTTTTCTGGCATCCACGCAGCCCCTAACTCGACACTGAGCACCTCCTATCTGAACTAAAACATTAATAAAGTGCTCTGTCTAGAGGGCAAGGAAAAAAAAGGAATATCCACTGATTCTAGTTTTATGAGAAATTCACGTTGCTTTTATCTGAGAGAGAGACAGACAGACAGACAAAGAGACACAGAGAGAGACTCTAAACATGACCACAAGGCCCTTCAAGGTCTGAGCGTTGCCTTCCAGTTCAAAATGGGGCAGCATGGGATAGGAACCAAAACAAAACAAAATTTTGAAAAGAAATCTGTGCAATAACCTGATGCTACTTTGTTGTGCAACTTCTTATTGGGTTTAAATCATTATGTGCAATAGTCTCACCATGTGAAATATCTGCAGTTTTCTTACTAGGTGTTAAATAATTTCATTATGTGCATTATTATGTGTAATAGTCCAACATGTAAAATATCACTACTTAGATCAATATTACTGATCAACTACTCATCACTATTACAGCAATAACAGACTCCAAACCACTGCTAGTGTTAGTAATTTACTGAACTATAAGTTATTTATTTACAGTATTTATACCCAGTATGTGTTCATAATATAGTGCGTTTCATAATGAGCTTTTTTCTGCAATTTCCTCCAGGATGAATAAAGTTTAATGATTGATTATTTTTCTCATTAATTCTGGTAGATTTAGTCCCAATTTCAACATTTTAAAAGTTGTCGATGGATCATTATTGGCTTCGGTTTTCTGCACCGGTCCTCAGTTTCCAAAGCGGTGCTTCGGCAGCTTTAAGCTCTTTGTAGAAATATCCCGGTTTAAATGGGTTGGCTTGGGCGAGGAAGGTACTCTGCATTAGAGATGCATTAGCTGCTGCTCACTGCTCCCCCGAGTCCCAAATCGTGTGCAATCAAACTTTTTACGCCATCAATTATTAATGATACAATACAAACAAACAAGATTGGGGAATTAAATGGGTCAACCGATCCTGCACTTCGCTTCGGGAGGCAGACGTTAACGACTGACGTGCCCCAGGAAGTCTGGGGAAATGGAGAGGTGGGGGGAAAAAAAAAAAAAAAAAAAAAAAGAACAGCGCCGTCCAAAAACTGCGTTTATACAAAACACAGACCTCCGGCGCTATTTAAACATGCCCTTCTAGATCGGCTTCCCCAAGACTCTAAAACAAAGAGCTTGGCCGGGATCAGCGCAACAAAAGAGGGTTTGATTACTGGGGGGAAGAACATTATTGCCTCTGCACGGAGAGCTGAACTGGAGCCAATTTATTTCATCCGAAATGAGGAGCCGCGGCGCCAGAAAAGCTTGATCTTCAGCGAGAGGGGGAGCGCGGGTCAGAACCAGGTTAACTCTACCAGCTTCCTATTCTACTCATCTTCCACTAAAACCACTCAAGCCCCACCACCAAACCAAGTCTCATAAACGGCAAAGACCGGCTTGGAGTACGGCGTCACGAAATGACTCACAGCAGTCAAGCTCTCCTCTTTAAATATACATTTCACATGGAAGCCTCCGGGCTAGAAAAGACAATCTGAATGTGTTCCAGTGAGTCACAGATCCAGGTGGTTATGCAAGGCGCAGCTCGGTGGAATCTGCAGAGCCGGATTGTTTGTGTACGATCGAAAGACTCAAATCCCACCAACCTACACCTCACGTTAAACATTTTTTACCTACCGGGGGAGGGGAGGAGAGAGAAAAAAAAAAAATAAATCACAGGTACAACAAATGTTTCAGCAGCTGCAGCGCCACAATGCCCACGTTCCTGCAGAAGATATTACTCAACCGCCAAAATCACTTGGTGCAACCACAGAACAAACCAAATACCCTCTAATCTTTCCCTTGTCCAGCGAAAACAGACACTTTAGTTACCCGGTGCAGTTCATTTCATGATACTGGGTTCTAGATTCAATATTCTTGCAATATTCTGAATAAAGTTTTAATGAATGACCATTCAGTTGTGGCATAATCTGTTAATACTAGGTCTAACAGTTGAGAAATAGCTGAGAGAGAGAAACTAACATATTGGACTGGCGTGTTAATTATAATAAGAAGAATAATAAACAAAAACACACCCTGTGTAACTTTCTAAAAAGTGAAATGAATATATGCAGCTCTGGAATTACAAAGTCACCATGAAAGTACTTTCCATGTAAAAAGTGTATAAAAATAATATTCTCTCACAAATATATATTGTTTTCTTAATATATTGTAATATGATTTAAAAAAAAACTAGGTAATATTTGTGATATTAAATTTGCAAATGGCACATGTCTACTTGGGAGCAACTATCAAATGAAACATGCAGTGTTGAAGTACAATAGCCGTCTTAATTCATCATGATTTATCCATCACCCCCTCCCAGACGGCTCGATGGAGAAACTGCTGTGGACAGCCAGGGACCAGCCAACAGCCCATTACAGACTGAAATTAATTACAGGGAACCACTCCGTCCTTTTCACACTGTTAACTTCATCAGTATCATAACTAAAAACGGCCACTTAAATAGTGTGGAGATGGCTACTTTATAAATATTCATAGTTCATATACATTATATGAAATGCATATATTTTTTCATCAACAAAATCTTTCTATTCACATGTATATATTCCCACAGTAATAGTGAAAATATTGCATCTCTATTTCCTTTTTATAGAGAAATGTTCGATAGAACAAGCAAATTTAGCTGGAGAGGTAAATGTGGGACACAAACAGTTCAGGGAGGGTCAGCGGAAAGTAGGCGGGGCTTCAGGGCTGCAGGTCCTGTTGAAGCCGGTGCAGTGTGTGTGTGTGTGTGTGTGTGTGTCTGTCTCTCTCTCTAAAGAGAGTTCAGGGCCTGACCAATGACCGGAAGCCCCTCAGCTCAGCCAGTGAAAAGTGAGTATAAATGGGGTGGTGCTGTTCCGTCACTTTAAACCCAGATTAAGGGCGGCTAAAGCCCTGACAGCGCTTACTCTAAAATTAGCCGCGGGGCCAATAAGCAACCCTGAGCTTAGACCAAACGCAGGGGGTGGATGTGCACACAGAGCGATGATCTGAGGGCAGTTAGTAAACAAACATGCTGATGAGGAACATCAGCGGACTGGACGGTTCTGCCTGTTCAGTCAATTCACAGCGAGCAGAGAGCGAGGTACAGCGATAACACATACTGCCTCTAAAGGGTGCGTTTTTAACCTTAAAGACCAAAGATTAAATATTTCATGCGCAAACGACAAATATTAACAAAATACTTTGTAATAAGACTATAAACAGTGACATCTGATCTTCAGAACCCGACTGATTTACTTAACCTTAAGATTTTTTGGGATCTTTTCTGTTTTTAAAAAGTAAAACTGTTGAACATGGAGCCGTTTGCACTTTGCTCCTGGGTATTTCCTACGCTGGTAGTACGTATATTCACCCGAACAAGTCAGATATAATGGAAACGGCTGCAAGGTGAAGCGTCAACATGCGGCCTAATCCAACATTAACAAGTGTCGCAAGTCTTAGCTCAAGTCTTAATTGGTTTTGAATGCAATTAGCAGTCACACGGACGTCCATGTGCACCCTGCCCCCTCGCTGAAGTGTTAAAGCAAATCCAGTGATGGCAAGCAAGTGCAGGACGAAGTGGAGGGCATCTTAAGAGTGCTGTGTTAAAGCTCCAACTGTATGACTCACCAACCCAGAGTGACTTTTACTAGCTAGATAGTTCACAAATTCAGGTGCTGGATATACTGAGGCAGGACAAAATGATTCCCCGATCAGAGACGACATTAAAACGACTGAATGACACTGATTATTTTGTTTTTGTCACTTGTCAAGGGGTGGGATTATATTAGGCAGCAAGCGAAGTTAAAACATTGGAATAAATCAGATAGCACACAGATCTGAGCAACTTAGACAGGAGCCAAATTGATGTCTAGACAACGAACAGAGCACCTCCACAACAGAAGGTCTTGTGAGGTATACAGTGGTTAGTACCTACCAAAAGTGGTCCAAAGAGTGACAACTGGTGAACCAGTGACCGCATCAAAGGTTGCCCATGGCTCTATAACGCGCATGGAAAGTCTAGCTTGTCTAGTCTGAACCCACAGAAGCCCAAACTGCTGAAAAGGAGAAACACAGGTTGCTGGATATGGAGCTGTGTAGCTGTAGACCAGTCAGAGTGCCCATCCCGACACCTGTAAACCACCAGCAGCACCTGTAATGGGCATGTGGACCACGGAGCAGTGGAAGAAGGTGGCCTTGTCTGATGAATCATGTTTTCTTCTGCATCATATGAACAGCCATGTGTTCGTGTCGCACCAGAATGCACTATGGGAAGAAGGCAAGGCAGTGTGATGTTCTGAGCAATATTCTGGGAAACCTTGAGTCCAGCATTTGCGTAGATGTGACTACCTCAACACTTGGGTAGGACCACCTACCTAAACATGGTTGCAGACCAAGTTAATCCTTTCATGGCAAGAGTGTTCTCTAACAGCAACGGTGTTTTCCAGCAGGACAATGTGCTCTGCCACACTACAAACACTATTCAAGAACCGTTTGAGGAACACGTGTTCAAGGTGTTGCTTTGTCTTCCAAAATCCCCAGATCTCAAACCGATCGAGCATCTGAGGGATAAACTAGTCCAAGCCATGGAGGCCCCACCTCACAACTTACATGCCTTAAATGATGTGTTGTAACGTCTTGGTGCAGACACTACAGCACACTTTCAGAAGTCTTATCAATGAGTCAACGCCTCACCAGTTCAGACCTGTTTTGGCAGGAAGAGGGGAACTAACATTCTTAGGCAGGCGATTTTAATCTTTTAGCTGATCGAGTATCTGTCATAGTTGTAAATTACGTCACAGCACGTCAGGGTATGCATTTCTGAGCACTCAGCATGTTTCGTTACAAAGAGTAACGGATCATAAGCATTGACATTGTGAATCTTGAAGTACATTATTTTTGCTATGTCAGCTAGAACCAAGATATTATTTGACTGTCACAAATCATTCAATATGATTTAGCAAACATTTAGGATTGTTAGAGCCGAGCTGAACTGAAATAAGTCTGGTATCATTCCGATATCACACCAAATATGGAGTTATTACAGTTTCCAGTCATTTTTAATGCTATTTAATATCTTTTAATTAACCCATGCCTCTTGTGTGCTGCTACTCCATGGCACGAGAATGTCTTGTTTTGCTTGGATTGTATTTTTTCTCTTTAAATAAGGGAAATAGTGTTATAAGTGACAGCCAGACAAAAAGCACATTGCCACAAAGTATACTCATGTCTGAAATACAAATAATGCTTTTGTTAAGACGTAAACAAAGTAATTCAGAGTGGTTTGGTATTAAACGCTCTGTTCTAGAGAACTAAGAGCAGTCAGAACTGTTCACAGAACTGTGAGGGCCTCTAAAAGCTTTCTTACAGAAAGAAAACACATTAAATTGTTTTGAATGCACTGTGATGGCTACAACGTGGTTTTGGCTACTATATATTTTTAAAACTTATTAATGGTGCAGGGGAACATGCAGGAAAACAGAATACATGTATGCGTTCACCAGTGGATTTTAATGGCGACACCCTATTCTCATCACCACAACCACTGTAAAGAAATCAAATTCAGCAAATTCCTCTACAATCCCTCTTTACATCTCACTATTTTGTTTACATGTAAATATCTGAATTGTGTAAAAAAAAAAAAAACTAGAACTCCCATTGAGGTAAATACACCAGTTTAACCTGTTTAAATTAAACGTACATACCAGATGTACAAATTGAAATCCAAGAGTGAACCCATACGTGTTCAGTTTTTCTGTACGTAACGTTAATAACGATAAATTTGAAAAATCAGTTTTCTTTGTTACCTCAATGTCCTGTATGTTTTGAAAAATATGTAGTAGCCCAAACTTGGTAAAACAATGTTTTAGCCATCAGACAGTGCATTCAAAACTATGTCATGTAAAGTGTTCCTTTAAGCTCACACAGGTAATGACTAAAAAAACTGGCTGTAATGACTGGAATCGGGTATAAATATTCATAACAGGTGTCTCACTCAGTTTTTTTTTTAAGATTAAAAAAAAAATAATAATAATAATAATAATAATCGGTATCTCACTCAAGACTCCAGCTCTCAGGGTACCGCTGGAGCAAAGTGGATTCTGTAGATACGTGGTTCTTGTAAACATAAACTGGTAAAAGAAGTGGATTCTGAGTAAGCAGGTGAGTGAGTGACGGCAGGATCGCTGGGCAGTTGGGAGAAACGAGGGCCGAACCGTGGTGATGTCTGTCAGAGGATGTGACTGAAGAGCTCATTTGCATTCATTTCTCCCACACATTTCCAGACCAAATACAGGAAATGCAACATGAGTCACTAGAATTCATTGTTTGGAGGACTAGAAACACAAGAGAATGACGCACATTTGTGCACACACACAATTCAACAGTTGCAGAACACAAGTTACACAGAAACTGCAAAAAATACTAAACACAGAAGGCAAGCGAACAGGAGAAGGTATGTGACCGGTCATATCAGGGACAGCCTGATCCACAACAGTTTTTTCCCCCACTTCTCAGCAGCATCGAGTACACGGGGCAAAGAGCAGAGAAGAAAAAAATCCTTTTAGTCCGATTTTCTGCATAGTTAGCATTTTGTAAAGTATCAACAACAGAGAGCAAAACAAACGAATCTAACACGAAATATCATTTAGATTAAGTAAACAAAGTGGAGTATCCAGTTTTCCTAAAATAATTATACCAGAAACCAAAAATGCATTTAAATGCATGTATCAGGCTCTTTATTGTTGGGAGAATTAGGAGAATTTAAGATATGCATCATGCAAAGTGCTGTCTAATCTGAGCAGATTCATTAAGATACATTTTAATCAGTTACACACAGTCAAGTTTAATCAAGCAGTTACAATCACTAAATTTGAGATGAAGTGCCTGAGAATAATAATTTAAAAAAAAAACATTTTAACCTGAGTGCCTCATCAGTGTCACCAAAGATTACATAAAATGTAAACAGAGTTATCATCAGTCTTGTTCATTTTTTTGCCTTGCTTGGGAAAATCTCTCTCTCTAAAGCAAATAATCACAACAAAAACAAACATAACTGGTCTGGTGGCTGTGCCAATTTTTCTATTCAATCGTCAACTTTTGTTTTTATTATTTTAAATAAATTGCCTGTTGAGAATTCAAAATAATCAGGAAAAAAAGACAGCCAAAGCGGCGCTGCGCTGTCAAAAGTACACACAGATATGCGAACATAGACATACACAGAACATTACAGTATATTATCAATATATTATATAGCACAGCTGACCAATTTGGGGAAAACAATTAATTGGGATTCTTCTGACCAACATTTTAACTTCAACTTAAACTATGGTAGATTCAGCTTGAGATGTGTGTGTAATTCAAAGTAATTGTGTAATTCTGATACGATAGATTATTCAAAACAATGCAGGATAATATTTAACAATTTCACCTCACTTGTGATACTGGAAACATGTTTTAATGAAAATAGTCAAATCTAGGAATCCTGTTGCAGCCTATCGGAGTTCAGAAGGCAGGGAGGTGGTGTGGCTTATCTGATGTATGCGAAAACACAATAGCTGATGTTTTTCTGAGGGTGCCATCGAATTCTAGGGCTTACATTTTTTTGTTTTGTTAGGCTTTACAAAAAGATTATATGAGAACCTGTGCAGTGTATAATTAGAGCCTGAAAGCCTGTGCATCATTATATGATGTATGGTATCATGGCGCCTCCTCCACAGGCTGGGATGTGTCATGGGTTAAATTTGCTTTGTAAAGGGAGTGGTCGCTGATCCGAGAACAGCTCTAGACTCTGGGCCCCGGCGGCCGTGACCTCACCGCTCGCTCCACTTACGGCGGAAGCTGCCGAGAGGAGACGCCGCTCTATGGCAGACGGTCCTGTTACGCAACACCTAACAGGTTTAATTACCTGCTTGCTTGCTTTCTCCCTCCTCCTCAATTAGCCTACGCACTCTTTCACTCCTGGACACCACTGAGACAGACAGGCTCCCTCATAAAAATGATTTGTGACGGAGTCGTAACTATGCAAACCCAACCGCAGAGCGATCCGACTGTGGTAATGATAAAGACATGATAAGTAATATCGTGAAAATAATGAACTGTTGCTGTTACTTGGATGTCCTCTGTCCAGTCCAACTCTATGAACTAAAATAATCAATAGATTATGCTTACTATATACCACTACAACCTGGAGTTTACACATGTGAATTTTTTATGATACTATAGAATGTTTAGGCATTCAAACATATTTCACTGTGAATAAGGGGGTCTTGTAAACATAAATGAGGCCAGAAAGGGGCTCTATTAGGACACTTGTTTATTGTGGACACTTGTAAAAGATCAAGCTGTGATGAGACTAAAGTCTGTAATTGTGACTTAACACGCGTTAAGTGACTATCGCTTAAGAGCCAGAGTCCTCAGCTCCGTACAACTGTGGAAATAATAATGATGTAATAAAGTGGAAATAATAAAGAATAACAACTGTCACTGCTCTCTGTCCAATTCAACTCCATGAACCACTTTAATCAAAATAATCAACTGATCACAATTATTAATACAGCTGGATGCTACTATAACCTGGAAATTACGCATTTCTGATATTACAGAATATTACAAATTTATTTAACTGTGGATAGGCAGTTCTTGTAAACAAACGAGGCCAGAAAGAGGCTCTGTATGGACTCTGGTATGTTTCTTGTAGACAAATTACACTTGTAAAAGCTCAAGCTGTGATAAGACTAAAGCCTGTGATTTACAACTTTTAAAGACGTTTAAGGACGAGAGTTCTCGGATCCGTATGACTGTTACTCTTCGTATCTTTATTATTTCCACAATCATTACTTGGCTGCTCTCTGTCCAAGCCCACTCTGCGAACCACTTTGATCAACGCATCAAAATAATCAATAGATTATAATTATTAGATACTATTATAACCTGGAATTTATCCATGTACATTTTTTATGATGTTATGGAATGTTTACGCATTCAAGAATGTATTTAACCGCGGGTAAGTGGTTCTTGTAAACACAAATTAGGCCAGAAAGCCGCTCTACCTGAACTACTGGACTCGTTTCTTGTACTTGATCGAGCTGGGATAAAAATAAAGTCTTGGTTAGGAATAAAATTCTGTTCTTATAAGCCACTCTGGATGAGATATTTCCTAAATGACTCCATGTGAATGCATCAAGTCAAAACTCTGTGTCTGAAGTTGTACTTAGAGCTGCCAAGCAACATGCAAAACAAAACCAGCAGGCACTCGTTACTCCTGTGTGTGTTTCTCCTGCTGTAACACACCTGACTCGGCTCCTGGAGATCACGGTAAACACACGAGTTAAATCAGGCGTGCTAATGGCAATAAAAAGAGGGGAAAACAAACGGAGGAGAACATGATCACCACTGTTCGAGTCTCCAAAAGATAATGAATGTAGGGATGGGGATATGAAAGTTATTTGGAGCAAATTAAGTCTAATATTGCATAAAACTACATTTGCAGGGGGGAAAAAAAAAATATTACCACCAACAAATTCTACACAAAACATCTCTGAAGTAAATCAGGTGTGCTAATGGCAATAAGAAGAGGGGAAGAAAAGGAAGAGAACAGATGGAAAGATGGAGATACGAAAAGTTATTTGCTGCAATTTTACTTTAAAATTGCAATGTAAATAAACATTTGTAAGAGTAATAGTAGTAGTGGAAGTAGTAATAATAATAGCAATAAGAGTAATAATGACACCACTAAAATGATACAAGGCCTTTAGAACTTATAAATGAAACAAACTTCCTTAGTCAACCTTGTTTGTTCATCACTGGTCATATTAAACGTGACTCAGTGTCTCTTCTTCGTATTGGTATTTTTTTAAATGTTATTTTATTTACAACTGTTATTCAGTACATTTAAAGTATTAATAAGCTGTGCCCTCTAGTTGGGAGAGTTATTTCTGCATTAATGGGTGCCAAATCATTTCATTATGTACAATCTCATTCTTATGTTCAATAATCTAACCATGTGAAATATCACTACTTCTATCAATATTACTGATGTACTACTGATATCTAGTACAGCAATAACAGACTCCTAACCACTATTAGTGTTACTAATATTCATCTATAGTCATTCATCTATAGTATTTACACCCAGTATTTGTGTATATGGTACAGTAGATTTCGTATAGAGTATTTCTGCAGTTTTTATTGGATTTATTTAGTTTTTATTGGATTTATGTTTTATATTGTTCTTGTCTCTGTGTCTGTGCAGTCGGAACATCAGCAATTGCGTCCGGGATAAAAGGTTTTCTTGTTCTGATGTAAGAAGAAAGGGGTATTCTTCCCTTTTATACATAAAATGACACCAAAATAACCTGCACACAGGTTGTACGTACCAGTGAGGAACCCACACCACCACTATTTTAAGGAGTACAATATTATCATAGATGTTACCTGTTAATAACCCTTAACACTGAAAACAATACTGTAACCCTCACCCGTATGAAGGCACAGACAGTAAAAACGTCCCACCACAAACAAGGAAATTTCACATTCTGTCACAGTAAACTGGAGCCGATAGAGGTCCCAAAACAAATGAGATTCATTATGAGTCACTGACATATCAAAAATGATTTTGATATTTGGTAGAACCCTGCATTTACACCTAAAAGGACAGCATCGCTTCTCAACGTTAGCACTTATATCATCCCTCGGCCTGAAAAAAAGGTGAGAACTGGAACTCTTTGCGCAGCTGTCGCTGTATGTTGGTTTTGGCTTTCTCGTATGAGGCCTATTTGTCACAAGACACAGCTAAGAAAACAATCCTGCAACTTAATCTCACAGTGTGACGCATTCTGGAGAGAACAGAAAAGTATTGATCTGTTATTTAAAATGAGCATTGTTGAAGACTTGATGCAGGCAAGTTATGCTGTGAAATAACAGAATTGCACGATAATGCACTTCAGCAACTGCAATACAGTTACATGATAATGCAATTCTGCATCTGAAGTCTTGATGTTACTATTCTTGCATTTATTTATATAAACCACACATAACACCACACTAATTAAGGATAAATCTGTAGAGCTACAATCTGAAGGCCCATAACATTACAACGTAATCAAACTCATTTATATGGCTAGCTGTGCTGATTAAGTAATTATTTAGACAGTTTATAACAGTAATACATACACGATCTCTGTAACCACAACCTTAGGTGCATCACTGAGATCCTGAGGGTGTGGGTTTGCTCTATTTCAGTGATGCACACTAAAGCATATGCTAAAGTTCATATCATACGAGCTCAGGACTAACATTAGTTCATTAACATTAGACTGGAGTACTTCTTACTGGAGTAAGTACAGCTTCTGTTAAGAGCAAGAAAAACACAAATCTGCTATTGTAAAGCCTCCAGACCTGAACTTTTATAACCCTAAACAATGTAATCACCTGCACACCTGTCGTGCGTCTTGAGTAACAGGATTGAGTAAAGCAAAGCCACGTAAAAACACACAAGTGTAAACACACCCAAGACGCAATTAAAACAGATACAATACGATGTTATAGCAGTGCAAATGGATCCGTCTCCACAAAACACATTTAGCAACCAAAACTACTTGCAGGATTGAGACAGCAGTCGTGACTCTTGAAAACCTTCAGACTGCTGCCACTTGTTCGTTCGTTCAGTTCATCCCTAATTCTAAATCTGTAGCCCATTTCGGACGAGACAGTCAGTTCAAATAAAGCAACAGTTTGGTCAAACTTGATCTACCTTCGTTCTTTTTCAGCGTCTCACACCACCACACTCCGTTTCAATGCAAATGGTTTGTGATGGCAATGGCACAGGAGGATATACGAGAGACATTCAAAAAGTTTCCACACTGTTTAAAATCTATTTATTAAGAATTTCTAAAACAAATTACATCGCCTCCCAAAGTAGCCACCTTCCATTGCGACGCAATTTTCCCAGCGTCATACCATCACATGAAAACCATCTTCCCCTTAAAGCTTCGAGTTCCAGAAAGGTGGAAATCGGATGGCGCTAAACTCTTAGACACGCCCAATTACTGCTCTTCCAGCCATCACCGTTTCCATCGAAAATATAAAAGTGTGGAAAACGTTTAGAAAGTCCCTCAGATTCAGCTTCTTCTCGTAAACCCTTACTGTTGCACAGAACTGTGCTTTTCTTGAAAAAAGAAGAGAAAAAGGCTGAGTAGTGCAGGTGACTGGTTGTTGTACACAAGCTGATTTGCATTTTACTCACCACACAGTAATCGGGTTTCAGTCCGGCCCACCGGAGACACATTTGACTTCCGAGTGTAAACTCAGCGGCTGAAATCTGATCAAGATCCGACCAAGATACTGGTCATATGAAGTTACCGGGTGTAAATGGGGTCACTGACATAAATGACTTGTTCAGGGTCTCCTTACCTGTTTAATACTGCATGATAAAAAGTACCTAGCAGGAATAATAATAATAATAATAATAAATAATAATACCAATAACACCACCAAGTGATACAAAGCCTTTAAAATTCACAAATAAAACATACTTCCTTCTTAAAGTCAATCTGGAAGCAAAATCAACCATAATAACCTTATTAGTTCATCAACAGTCATATTAAGCATCAGCTAAACTCACGTGGCTAATATCTGTTTTAGATCCAGTCCAGATATAAACCAGACCAGGTGTAACCAGGGTCATCGACATAAAGCACGTTTTCAGAATCTCCTTCCTTTCCTGAATGTAAAAATGCACTGAACTGAGATGTCACTGAATCACATCAATGTGAATTCTGAATTTTGATGATTCATGAGTAATTTCTTCAGCCCTTACCATGGATGCAACTGCACCATCACCTTCTCTAATCAAGACTGCATTTCAGTAATGGAGGTCATGTGCTGTTCTTACGGCCTACAGCAGCTCTCTCCCCCCCCCAAACCGGCACCTTAAATTAGCCTCTACTACACATTTTAGTGCCAATTTGATCTAATATGGACATCCGAACCTCCCTGGTGGCCTGGTAATGAGGTGCGCTGGGATCAGGGAAGCACTAAAACACGACTATACCATCCAATTTAGCAAGGTAATGTTTAAAAAACAGCGAATCCATACAGACATGAAGGAAGTCTGATGATATTAGTGACTCCACAGTGCATCACGTCAGCAAATTATATTAAAGTAGTAACAGTGGTGATGCAGAAACAAATTAGAAGTCATGGAAAAAATAAGAAGCCTGAGAGCCATTATAATCAGTAAAATGACCAACCTAAATCCAACAGCTTACAAAACATGAACCCCAACTTCACTAACTGTTTAAAACCGGAAATACGATTGTTCACAAATACTTAGATATGTAGGTGGACAGCTAAAATATATCATAATGTAACATCCAGCCACACACAGATTTCCTATATTTGCATGTTACTCACATATTTACTAAAAATACACTCAATTCTTCGCTAACATAAGTTACAGTTTGTTCACCATCTGAGTACCTTTATTAACCTTTATTTGATCTTTATTACCTACAAAAACCCATCTAGTACATTTATAATGATAACGTGGATCACCAGACGAGTGTTTGTTATTTAAATAGCAATTAAGGGCTGAAACAGTGAACGAGTGCATTTAAAGTTAAAGGATAGTCTAGAATTTGACTCTGTATCACCAACAACCAGTTAATAGGAGCCAGACCTGCGCTGATACAGATTCTCTCATCTTAGAAAGGAAACTGGGTTTATTTCACAGATTTTCATTTACAGTTCACTCAAAAACTTTGCAGTGTAACAAGAACAAAAATCTGAAGTTTATGAAAAATAAATGGATACTGAAGTGTGCAAAACCTTTTAACTGGTAGGGTAAATATAACTATTTTAATTTGTACTTCGTAGAAAAAGCCTTCATACAGTGTATTTCTCCTTTGATGTGTAATTTAACTGACTGTGTTTATTTTCCCCAACACAGTGGGAACAGTTATTCTAATTTTTACGTAGAAATATGGAAATTGCTTTGAAAATAATCCCTTTTGTCTGTCATTTTCATTAACAGATGTTCCATTACCTACTTTACAATCCTTAGCAAGAATAAAAATCTGCAGTTTATGAAATACATGGATAAATAGTTCACCGGTAGAGTAAATATAACTATTTTAATTTGTACTTCATTAGAAAAGCCCTCATACGGCGTATTTAATATGTAACGTGTAATTTAACCGGCTCTAGTTAATGAAATGGATTTGAAACAGAAATACAACACAGTGAGTTCCTCATCATTTTTATGTAGAAATAAGTTTAATTCTTCGAAAGCAAACCTTTAATCTGAGGCAAATTTAGGTTATGAGCTGTGATGCTAAAGCTACTAGCCAGCCTGGCTAAAAACGTGTTATTTTTCGTCACTTCAACGATTTAACAGCCTTATTTAAACCTCAAACACGCAACAAGATCACAGAGAGATTCAAATGTAAGCTGTTTAATTGAAAAAACACCCAAGAAGTGTATAAAAAGGAGAACATGCTCACCTTCCAGCAAGCGCTGTATTATGGAGTCGATGTTTAATTTGTCCGGCTCCGCCATTTTAAGTTTTTATATATATTTATTTTCCCTCCTCGCAGGCTTTTTCGTCTTGGATAAACGCTGGAGATCTAAAAAATAAAAAAATAAGGCCTCCGAAAACCCGAAGAGATTTTCTTTTTCGTTAAAAAGAGGAAAAATAAAGTGGTTTTATCTGTGCTGGCTGTGTTTCCTTTGTCGTTTGGTTGTCCGTTAGCTCGCTCGGCTAAAGCTTCACCTAGCGAGCCGCGCTATCTTACCCGTATTAAAGTGTTTACTCGATCGAAACGGATTACGCGATACAAAAATACACAAGCTACACTTCTCTACACTTTTTTGACACCGATTCCGATGAGATTTCGGCAGATTTAAACTCTTTTCGAGCCCGCCTTGCCGCTCCGTGCCTCCTCTCCTCTCCTCCTCTTTGCAACTTTAAAAAAATACGAGAGCAGGGAGGACTGTAGGCGGGACACTAGTTCCTTTGCGGCTCTTAATTGGACAGAATAGGAGTTTGAAAGCGAGGTTGTGGCCTCTCATTGGTCGAGATGCCATGTCGATCATCCCTGCGTGGTTGGAAAGGTGTGACGTCAGCCAAGAGGTGAACAGAGTAAAAGCAATAGGGAAACTTTAGGCAGGCTCTCAGTTTTTCTCTTATTCTTATTAAACCACTCGTTCTATATCCCCTCATTCACTGTCTCACACGTTTCCTCCCTCATTTTGGTAGTTCTTTACACATTGGACACTAGATGGATGGAATGAATACTAGATACAGTACCTAGACAAAAATATTGGGACACCTGACCTTTACACCAACAGGGAGCTTAATGACAGTACGTTCAAATACTTACAGTATGTGGACAAAAGTATTGTCCATAGACAAATCAAATCCATAGACTTTAATATGGAGTTGGTCCTCCTTTGCAGCTCTAACAGCTTCCACTCTTCTGGGAAAGCTTTCCACAAGATTTTAGAGTTTCTGTGGGAATTTGTGTCCATTCATTCTATAGAACATTTATGAGGTCAGACACTGATGTTGGACGAGAAGGTCTGGATCACAATCTCCGTTCCAGTTCATCCCAAA
>JBBJLS010000028.1:4894552-4907997 GCA_037577275.1 Bryconaethiops microstoma | reverse complement strand
GAGAGAAAGAGAGTGAGAGGATGAAGAAAGAGCAAGAGATGGAGAGAGAGAGGATGAACAGAGAGGATGTAGAAAAAGAGAGAGAGAGAGAGAGAGAGAGAGAGAGATCAAGAGTGAGAGAGAGAGAAAAAGAGAGAGAGTGAGAGATAGAGAGAGGGAAAGAGTGAGAGAGAGAGGGTGAGAGAGAGGGAGTGAGAGAGAGAGAGATAGAGAGAGATCGAGAGTGAGAGAGAGAGGGTGAGAGAGAGAGTGAGTGTGCGAGAGAGAGATAGAGAGAGAGAGGGTGAGAGAGAGAGTGAGTGTGAGAGAGAGAGAGATAGAGAGAGATCAAGAGAGAGAGAAAAAGAGAGAGAGAGCAAGAGTGAGAGAAAGAGAGAAACAGAGAGAGAGAGAGGGTGAGAGAGAGAGTGAGAGAGAGAGAAGGAGTGAGAGAGATCGAGAGAGAGAGAGAGAGAGAAGGAGTGAGAGAGAGATCGAGAGTGAGAGAGAGAGAGAGAGAGATAGAGAGTGAGTGTGAGAGAGAGAGAGATTGAGAGTGAGAGAGATTATCTTGGAATTACTGTAAATTTGCCAGGTTTCTTTGTCCGTAGCTGAGTGCTCCGAGCTCTGAGGCAAAACAGGCTTGACGTCCTTAAGTACCGTCCCGATACCCCTGCAGCCATTTACCTCATATACGAGCAACATCATAAAGCGGTCGGTTTGTTCCCACTCTGAAGGTGTACGATTACTCTCGGCTGGTCTTTCATCATCCTCTGACGTATCGATGTGGATTTCGCTGCTGCAGGTTCGGAGAAAGCAGGGCGAAGTTGGTTTGAAAGAGAGCCGTACACTGTGGCCTAGCAGCCCTTATAGGATCCCAAAGACACTAATTCTTTCATACGGACAGTTGGATTGATTGTTTTAATCTAGCGCTCATCTCTTGGCGTATCTTTTATTCATGTGCCTGAGGACAAACCTGCCAGAGACTCTGAAATGTGAAAGGGAAAAAAAACCCTCCCCAATTTGACTATGATAATAGCCATCCTTAGAGCAATCCTAGTGGCGCAGGACAGCTTCTGTTCAGAATATTATGTCCTTCTTAAATATAATGGCCTTCCCATTTTACAATCCATATGTTTGATTGGGCCCCGAAATTGATCCGGCCGAACGACTATGGTCATTTTACGGCGTTACTGATGAAGGATGAAAAGGTGTAACATCGATTTGAGTTGCTGCGAGGGAGTAATTGAAGGTTATCAGTAAAGAGGTTTATGTGTAATGAAAGGTCTTCTGGAAGCAGGCCACCAAATCTATCAGCCTAATCACCCCCGGGTCAGAAGACCTGCGAGAGGCATTCTAGGAAAGTGTTTCTCCGATTAAAAACCCAGACATCAGTTACATAAGAAGAAAGAGGCTCTATAGTGAGTGTGTCTCCTATGGTGAGATTGCCATTGTCAGTTTAACTGGCAATGTCATGAATAAAGCATAATCCAACTATTCATTTTTTTCAATAACTATGCCTGCTAAAAGCTGAGCAGCACGTTAAATCTGTAATGATGGGCCGGCATTCCACCATGCCCTCAGATCCTGCAAGAACAGATAAATGCTTCTGTCCTTGGAAACGACTTTGTTTAATGGATTTTAAAGTCTGATTATCTGTGCGAACCCCAAGTTAATTAAATTACCTTTTGGATAGGGGGATCCAAACAAACAAGTTGTGTAAAAAAAACTCAGTGGATGCTGGTAAAATGGGGGAAATGCCCCCCTTGAGCCTTGAGGAAAGTATTTATTTACTGTGAAGTTAAACATGACCTAAGAATGAAGATGCATATTCCTGTATACACTTACACACAGCTGGGCGAAATAAATGAACAACAGTGAGTTTGTTTTATAGAATAAAATGAAAATCTTACAAATGGACAACTTGGCCTGCTCTTGTAAATCTTGCATCGATCTCAGTTTTAAAGGACGTAGCATTTATTTAGAAAGTCAAATCATTTGAAGGCTTTGCGTTTTTCAAAAAATTGTGCATCGGAGTAAAACACAAAAATACTACATATTATATATAATAGATATTCCTATTCTGTAACATTTTGCACGCTTTATAGATCTTGCTCTGCTTGTAATGTTTGTATAATTAGTTTGGTCAGAATATACTGTTTTCTGTATATTTTTATTATCTTAATTCAGCCTTCCCATACTTTTCTTTAATTTATTTGATAACTTTATTGACGACTCTTAGGGCCACATTTCACTACTTTCATAAATTTGTATGTGACAAATAAAGAATCTTGTATTTTGAATCATGGATTAAATATATGGTGAATTCCATGGTAAATTCCACTTCACTTTCTGGAATTGGAATCAGAATTGCATGCAGTCGACCAGAAATGGAATTGGAATTGAATTGGAATGTCAGGATACTGAACTGAATTCAAATGCATTCCACAATCTAACTTGAAACAGTGAACATTAAATATTATCCATCCATTATCTGAACTGTTTATAATTAACCAGGGTCATAGTCAATTCAAGTCAAGCAGAGCTTTAGTGTCACCCGCCATATACATTAAGTACACAGAGACAACACATCGTCCTCCTGGACCATAAGAGTTTACCCCCAGTGGTCATACGGCAAAAAGTGGATGTTCGTCACATGTTAATTGCTCAAATAACTTTTTCTTTCTTAAGAAAAACATGAATCCCTTCTTTGCATTTGTTGACTTTGCACAAAACACCATTTCCCAGAATTGCATGCAGGGTGAAGGTTCATAACCTTGTGAGACTAGAAGATTTGTGTTGAGATTTTTAACTGACTTTAGTGTGGTTGTGTCTGTTTGGAGAATCAGTTTTGTGAATGAATTCTAGACTGTAATATTAATAGCAGTCTCCACCTCTGATTGGCTTACGCTCACATGCGTTCCTTGGTTTAACCAATTATTATAGTCCCTTTATAAAAAGGGCGGTAACATTGGCGCGAGGAGGGGAATCTAAACACGAGACCACAACAAGATGAGAAACATGGCAGCAGAGGCAGTAGGTGACAGACACACATCACATGTGGAAATACTTCACTCTAGACACACAAACAGCACGGGGACCTGCAAGTCGGTGTTAAAGTACAGTAACAGTACCGGCGTTGTGCACGGCACCTGAAACGGCATCCGCTGGCTAACAGGGGTGATGCTGCACTGCAGGGAGTCTCCAGTTCAGAGGAGGAGCAGCTTTACAGAAAAGCCTCTGACTGATTGTTAATTTCATCTTTAAAGATGTGAGACCTTGGGCTGCAGTACAAGCCGAAGGCTGATGTTACAGAGAACTTTAATAAAAGTTGCTCATTGTTGGACGCCTGTGTTCCTCCGCGGCATATGTGTGATGATGTCATCAAACGACTAGTCGACTTGACTCTGACTTTATTGACGGATAAGTCGATCTGAAAAAATCTGAAAATCGCAATATATTATTAGGGCTGGGCATGTTGACGCGATTAATCGCAGAAAACCATGTGATTCATCGCGATTAAAAAATGTAATCGTGGCCCAGCATTAATATGTGTGTGTGTGTGTGTGTGTGTGTGTGTTTAATATAAATCATGATACATTTATATTAAACACACACACACACACACACACACACACACACACACACACACACAGATATATACAACATTTGTTACAACATTTGTTAAAACAACGAATATTTCATTTTGCCTGAACATAACTGTTAAATTTCTTCTTATTCTCTTAATTATTTAAACTGTTGGACGTGTTCTGGTAAATGTATTTTCTCCGTCAGTGTACAGCGATAAACAACAGAGACTTTTTTGCTCCAGTTACAGATGCTTGCTGTGGGCGTCCAGGCCGCGGCTGAACCTCAGTTGCACGTCAATCACTGCAGTGAGTAAGTCCTCGGGCAGATATGATGTAGCGCTTCATCATGCAGCAAAAAACCCTCCTCAGGATCGCTCTATCCAGGCCTGAATATACCTGTCAGTCTCGCTGCTGAGACGGATTCCTCATGCAGTATATTTGCCTCCATCCTGTCCAAGGCAGCAGTCAGCCGTGTGTTACATGAAGTGTTATTTACTCAGTCCACTAAGCATAAGTAAGTGCATATGAAATCTGGCTCTTTTTTTGCTTGCTTTCTCTATAGTTGGAGCGGAGGGGCTGCTGTATACACACTAATGCTGGAAAGGGGATCCATTAGTGTGTGAATGAGCTCCAGTGAATGAAGGGCATAGTAATATGTATTTATAGCGGAAATGACCTGCATGGTCAGGGACGATTGCTTATTTTCAACTTTTTGATATGAAGTGAAGCATTTCAGCCTGTAAGTACCTTTTTCACATTTTCATCAAAACCTCAATAACCGGCGGAAATGAAGAAAAAATTGATTTCCCTTTTTGCTGTTATGTCGTTTGCGTTATTGTCGGCTCATTGAGGCTTTGCCCGTTTAATTTCAAGGCCGCTCTGGAGCTTCACGCCAGCTGAAGGAGCGCTGTGGTGGTGCATTCATTTTTTATGATAAGCAGTGAGAAAGTGTGCACGGGAGATAACTGTGGCATTAATAAGGACCCGGCATGTTGGTGATTCAGGTTTGAGTGATTTATTCTGACTGTTATGTAAGTGTATCGTAAACCAGGACCTGGCTTGTGACTGCATGCCGTTAATCTTTCATATTCAGGTGAAATACGCAGAGTAGTCCTGGGGTCCAGACATGCTCGCGCTCCTTCACCTCTGTTTTTTACTTTGAGACGTTTCAGACACTGTGTCTCCAAACCGATAAAATGGTTCTGACCTCAGCTCTGAGTGGAGGACACTACAGGAAAATGGAAAATGTTGAAGAGGAACTTTCCTGTTTTGTCTCCTTTTCTAAGGTTGCATGTTATTCTCAGAAGCTCCGCCCCCACATTTGCATGCATTTTCTAATGTAAACTGCCATGGAAAAAAGTAAGAGACCACTTTCCCCTTTTCTTCTGTTCACTGTTTGTACAGTTTGCGGCTCTGTGTGAGTGTGTGTGTGTGTGTGTGTGTGTGTAAAATGCACTTGTCGCTGTTCTTTTCTGAACTATTGCAGTGTGAGCTGTGTAAATGCCTCCATATGTGCTGTGAGTGCAGTAATGTTTGTATAGCAGCTTTTCTATGTGCTGTACTCCAGCAGCTTCACTCCAAAACAAGTTTAACATTTTTTCAAAGGAACCATCAGCCCTCAGAATGTTGAGGAATTTTTCTGCTGAGTGATGCTGGTGGTGAAACTGCTTGACTGTTCCAATCAAAAATACCAGTATCTAGTTTGCAAGTTTTCTTTGGAGCTTTTCGTAGCCAGATATGAACATGAGATGCTCACATTTGCCAACAGATGTGCAGTTTTGATCACTGTCTGCCTCACTTTGAGCGACAAAACTCATTCAGCTCTCTGGAAACTGCTGCAGTGGCCATTACTTGACACACACTGTCCTCAGAAGTCATTCATTTGTGTGGGAGTCTTGGGTCCTGCAAGTGAAAAACCAAAACCCTGATCCCACTCGCACTCCTCTTATTTATGACTGAAGCTACTGTCCAAACGAGGGTTTTGTTAGGGCTGCTCTTTATTGCCTCTCCATCCTCGTGATGATTCCGCGCAAAACAAAACGAGCCCCGGGTCGAGCCAGACACTTTTATTAGTGTTGTATTTGTGGTGGATCTTTTTGTGGAGGAGATTTATTCCTCCAGGAAAGGAGAGGCAGACTAAAGGACAGAGGCTTTCGCATTGCCCCAGAGGACGAGGATGCATCCCCTAATGGGAGCTCGATCCATTCCTTTATGACCCCCAGCAAAGTCATTACGAGCAGCAGGAAAGTAAAACACTGAGCCTGGCAAGCCAAGACGAGTCTAGCCTGCAGCCTCTGAAATTAATTAGGCTGCTGGTACTTTAGTGCAACTGTGTGGGCTCGCGAAAGAAACCAACAGAGCTTAATGCCATTGATCTTGGATGATGTGACGAGACTCTAATGTCACAAATGATTCATCTTTTCTGTCTGTGGGTCTCATATTCTAGCTTGAAATGTATCGTTCATCCATCTTCCTCATTTGTTTGGCCTAAGCAGCGTAAAAAAATAAATAAAAAAATTGTGAGTTATTACTTGTGCAATAAATCACATTTACATTCAGTTTACTTTCTGCGCCGACAGACTTTTTCTGTTTAATGTCAACAGTCTGAGGAAGTGAAATCTCATTACCAGTGTGTGAAATAATCCATGTTAATGGAGGAGGCCCCTGTGCTCCAGGGATGACTTGTTGCTTGGTAGGTTGTGTAGATTGCTTCCTAATGTTTGCTTAATAATTCCTTGTTTAAAACATGTCATAGTTTTATTTAGAAACAAATACTCTGTTTAATATTTGGCTCTATATCTCAGCAGGATTTAGTAAGAACACTTCATCGACCACCTAACAACAAAGAGGTATTTTGCTAGCCATTCTTGCTAGCAAAGGTGTGATGGGTGATGTGGTCCCAAACAAGTTTAAAAATGTATTTTAAGGGACCATCAGCCTTCAGATGGAATATAAGTTCTATAAATATGACATATAAATTGGGGCAATAAGCAAATTTAATAAGAAAATACTGGGACTTATAGTTATATACATAGTTATAGAGATATATACGTTACTTCGTCCAGGTCTCTTGGTGAGACTATATAACCTGTGACCTGATTTAAGTATAAATTTTGAGTGTTTTATTCTTGTTCGAGATCTTGAAAATAACTTTGTATCGCCAATTTCAAATTATATCTAACATAATTTGGCAAATCGTATCTAACAGATTCTAAAGATTTTATGTTAAATAGAAGTCAGTATATCCTACTTTCAATATATTGTTTGGTTCTTGACTTTTTTGCGGTGAAATAAAAGGCAAAAATGTGCCATAAACAAAGTTGGAATTTGCACATTCCACTGAAAGTCCGTTTTAATGTTTAGTGAGAAAAAATTAGCATTCCTGAACTGCGACTTCTGAGGGATTACGGTCATGCTCTTGCTGATTTGACTGGATTTGTGTGTTTGAAGGGAACTTTTTGCTGACCGCTCGTCTATGAACTGTCAGTCATCCTTGTCACTGTGATCTTGCGCTTCTTCCGACTGTCGTTTGCATGTCTGAATATCATCCCAGCAGTTTCCACTGTGCAGAGAGCCAGCGGCGAATGGAGGGGAGAAATTATAGCTGGCTGTTATGAAGTCGTCACGTTGTGTCACTCCATGATTGACTGTTTCGCGAGGCTGGAGTGTGACGCATGATTTAGCAGATGGACGGCCTGCTCGGCGTGATGGGAGCGCTGTGACGGTGGGATAGACTTGTTTGCTGCAGCTCAGGCAATGAAGGCAGATGCCACCACTATTATAGCCCTCATTTCAGACACTGAGGCGTAATGAGCAGGGGAGAAACATATGCCAGGACGGCAGTGCTATTGTGCTGGATCAGTTTTCAACACACTGAAAATATTCAATTGCGGCCAGTGGGAGTAGGAAGAGTTTTCGGCTGTCGAATCCTAGACAGATTAAAGGTCATGCCAGCCTACAGCCTACAGAAAACTCACTGGATGCTTTATTAGAAATGCCTTCCCTGTACTTTCTCTCATTAGCCACTTTATTGGAAACACCTACCTTCTACCTGCCCTTGCTGGCCAGTTTATTTGAAACACCTACCTTGTACTTTCCCTCACTTTCCACTTTATATGAAACATCTGCCTTCTATTTGCCTTCATTGGTCACTTTACTGTCTATTTATTGTCTGTCTGTTGTAACCTGCACTCTGTTGAATGTTGTTTGTTGCTATGTGTTGCACCGTGATCCATGGAAAAACGTTGTCTCATCTCACTTTGTATGTGTATTCAGCTGCTGATGACAATAAAGTAACTTTGAACCTTCTACTTGCCCTCACAGGCCAGTTTATTAGAAACACTTACATTCTACTTTTCCTACCTGCCCAGTTTATTGGAAACCCCAACTGGCCACTTTTTATTAAACACACCGACCTTATTCATTCACTACGGCCTTATAACTCCACCATACAGCCCATATGCTGCTGCACAATTTTGCTCCTCTGCTCCATTTATCATTGGTCACTTTCTGACCACTGAACCACTGTTGACCAGATATTATCGCAGCAGTGGCACTGATATAGAACGAAGTCTGTATTTACAGATGAACCACAGTCTCTCACTGGACACCTGCAAGGTGGACCTGGGGGATGAATTTAAAGATTAAAATTATAGTGAATGAAGATTATGACCAAACAACTCAGTCAGATATATTCCCCTGTCTGTCAGACGGAACCATGTTTCAGTAAAAGTAAGCGCTGTAATAGAGAGGCATGAAACAGAATAGACGGCCGTAGTTTTCCCTCATCCGTATTTTTAAAACGAGCAGTCAGCCTCTAATCTGGACCTGGAAAACAGATGGCAGCAGTTTCAAAACAACCTGTTCCTCGTTAAGCGCTCGTAACACAACATTGTATCTTTGTGTGTGTTCATGCAAGCTCATGTGTGGCTGTATGTGCAGGAGTGTGTGTGTGTGTATGTGTATATACAGTGTGTGTGTATATGTGTATATACACTGTGTGTGTATGTGTATATACCAGATATTTACATACATTTCAGAAAAAAAACCTTTTCTTTACTGTCAAACCTTAAATCAGAGTAAACTTTTTCTGTTTTATTTTTTGCATTTGTTAAATATCAGAATCGAGCGAGAGAGTTTTTATTCATGTTTTTATCACTTTCATCAGTCAGAAGTATACATACGCTTAGTTTATTGTGTCTTTAAACAAAAAGAAAACTCCAGATGATTCCATTCTGAGCTAAAGAAGCTTCTGATAGGTTAATTGATTCCGAGTGAGTTAATTGGTGGCACACCTGTGGATGCATATAAAGGCACACCTCAAACACAGAGCCTCTTTCTTTGACATCATGGGAAAATCAAGAGAAATCAACCAAGACATCAGAAAAAGAACTGTGGATCTCCACAGGTGTGGCTCATCCTTAGGTGCAATTTCCAGATGCCTGAAGGTCTCAAGTTCATCCGTTCAGACAATAATACGCAAGTATAAAAAACATGGGAATGTACAACCATCATACCGCCCAGGACGGAGACGGATTCCGAGTCCCAGAAAGGAAAGTTTTTTTTGGTGCAAAAGTGCAAATCAACTCCAGGACAACAGTAAAAGACTTGCTGGCTGAAACAGGTACGACAGTGTCATTATCCACAGTCCTGTACCACCCTGAGCTGAAAGGTTACTCTGGGAGGAGAAAACCATTACTTCAAAACCACCATAAAAAAATCTTCATTTCTGGAGACACGTCCTGTGGTCTGACGAAACAAAAGTTGAACTGTTCGGCCATAATGATAAACGGTATATTCGGAGGAGAAAGGGCGAAGCTTGAAACCCCAGAACGCCATCCCAACTGTGAAGGATGAGGGTGGTAGTATAATGTTGTTATGCTTTGAAGGGACTGGTGCACTTCACAAAACAGACGGCATCACGAGAAAAGAAAATTATGAAGTCTGACGAATTATAAAATCTGAAGACATCAGCCAGGAAGTTAAAGCTTGGGCGCAAATGGGTCTTCCAAATGGACAGTGACCCCAAGCACACCTCCAAATTAGTTAGAAAGTGACTTAAGGACAACAAAGTCAAGGTATTGGAGTGGCCATCACAAAGCCCTGATCTCAATACCATTGAAAATTTGTGGGCGGCACTGAAAAGGCGAGTGCGAGCAAGAAGGCCTACAAACCTGATCCAGTTACACCAGTTCTGTCAAGAGGAGTGGGCCAAAATTCAAGCAAACTATTGCAGAAAGCTTGTGGAAGGATACCCGAAACATTTTGCCCAAGTGAAACAGTTCCGGGGCAATTCTACTAAACACTAAGGAAGTGTATGTAAATTTTTTACAGAAGAAAGTAATTTTTAAAAATTCCATACAATTCTCTCTCTTTATTCTGACATTAAACAAATTAAAAAAAAAAAAAAAAAAACAGAAAAAGTTTACTCTGATTTAATGTTTGATAGTAAAGAGAAGTGTTGTTTTCTGAAGTGTATGTAAATATCTGGTTTCAACTGTAACATGTTAAATGCTAGTTTCAGGCCAGAATGAGCCTTACATAAACTTTACATTGCGATAAAATGATGCACTTGTAAAATACAGTGATGCTGAAGTTTATCCATCCAGCACTAAAAAAAAATTTCTTTCCTCAGTTGGGAAAGGATGACGAAGCGCATCACTTATTTTCCAGTTTCCTGAAGCGAAGTCAGCATAAGGGTCAAGTTAAGCTGTGTCACTCATTTAAAGCCCCAATTTCCTGCTTGCTAGACAACAAATAAAGTGGCTGGAAGCTGCGCTCACCGCCCGGGAAACTCGAGCAGCGATCGTTTTCTCCTTCAGTCCGGGGGAAGCCCTTCTCCTCACTGCACTAACACACCTGACTCGCCTCATCGCTTCTTCATCAAGCCCTCGATCAGCTGAGTCAAGCGCATTAGAGTCAACGTGAAAACACACTGCAACCTATTATGCATACATTACAATTTCTACATAAAGTGCTGTGTTCTCCTGCATCATCAAACCGCGAGCCCACGCCTGCTCATCTGCAGGACGAGGCATTTCGGATGAGGAGGGTGTTAGAGGACATTCACAGAAATCACCAAAGTACTCCTCCTCCAGAAGGGCTGGGCTGTACGTTCCTCCGGAGGAACGTCTCCTCACGCCCGGGTTACACTGTACACTGTTGGGTTCCCAGACCAAAGCTGACAATTGTGAAACAGTCGTGATTTCTTTGGTCGTGGCTCCTGAACGGTCTTACACCTACACACCTTCACACACACACACACACACCTTCACACACACCTTCACACACACACACACACACACACCTTCACACACACCATTATACACAACATCACACACACCTTTATACACACCTTTATACACACCATTACACACACTTTCAAACACACCTTTATACACACCTTCACACACACCATTATACACACCTTCACACACACACACCTTTATACACCATTATACACACCTTCACACACACTCACACACACCTTTATACACACCATTACACACACCTTCAAACACAGCTTTATACACACCTTCACACACACCATTATACACACCATTACACACACCTTCACACACCTTCACACACACCTTTATACACACCATTATACATACCTTCACACACACCTTAATACACACCATTATACACACCATTACACACACTTTCAAACACACCTTCACACACACCATTATACACACCATTATACACACCTTCACACACACCACCATACATCTACACACCTTCACACACAATATTGAACATCTACACACATATCATACCCAAGTTTATTAGATTCATGTCACACAGTGCGATCTGTAATGATCTTATAAGTTTGATGAAATCACTGTAGATGTTACACACACCCTAATCCTTTCGTCTCCTAACTCTTTTCTCCTAAAGTTAACTGAGGTTAACCAAAGCCTCCTCCAGCTAATTTGATTAACTATTTTTTCATTCATGCAGAACACTCTTCACTTGTGTAGAAGAGGAGATTTTTTTGTAATTATACAACTATATAACGACATAAATATGTAATTAATCATGCAATCAGTACGTGAGTCATTTTAACAGTCTGGCAAGACGATTCCAGACTTCTGAGGGTGAACAGGCCTGTAGTGGCACTAATATTAGAGCCCATTTTCAGCTGAAAGATAACACGCTTTCCTGCACAAGATGCAATCAATAGAAAAAACATTGGTGGTGACGAGCTGAACGATGCCGACCACCTGACAGAACATCTAAATCCTGAGTGACGTGTGTTTGCACATAATGACTTGCTGGTCCAAGGCCACTGCCTGCAGGAAACACTCTCCTCCCTGTGGCATCACCGCAGTAGAAAAGCGACACCACCTGACTTGGGACTTTATGTATGATTTTCCATCAGTGTGTAGGATTAATCATTTCCAAACTTCACAGTGCTACTATTGTGTATCCTCCAACACCTGGTTGGGCAAATTCTTACATTAAATTAATTCAGGTGTGCTGCTGATGGAATTTAACAAATTAAAATTACTTTAAAAAGGAACTCATATTTGCAATCAATTTACTCATGTGCACTTCATATGATTCAAGTTGAGTTATGCTGTTTTGGCTATTTTTTAAATACTTTTTAAACACTTTATACATCAAACGTTTTAGTTAATAAATGTATTTACAGCCAACTTGAAAGAACACACCATTATTATCTAATTTTAGGATTTTTTAAAACAATATTTAAAGTTTTCTGCCTCAAAAAATTAGACACAATATAGACACAGCACTGTTCATCTTTCTTGATCCTTCCTTAATTTCTTAAGACATTCTTTTTATATATATATATATATATAAACTTGGTAAGGTGCACACAACAAATCATTTTTGCATCTATTATTTGTGTGATATGTATGGCAAAAAAGTTCTATATCTTCAATATAAGTTCATGTAAATTTATTTTATTCAAGTTTAAATTTATTTTATTTAAACGTTTAAACAATGGGCAGCTGCTGAGCTCAAATGATGCAGAAAAATAAACTTGATAATTATTTATAAATGTGTGTGTATGTATGTGTGTGAGGTATTTGTTGCAGTGTTCCAAGAGTGTACTCTGCTGAAAACACACTTCACATTGAAAACACACCCAAAACACACTTCACTTTGAAAACTCCTCTGTTAAACAGTGTGAGTATAAAATCACTTGAGCAGCCGTACTCTATTGATTTCAGAAAATTAGTTCCTAGCAAATGTTAACGTCTGTGTAAAATCATGCAAAACATGTTTCTTTTCACCTCAACAATACTAACCTTTATATTAAAACCCTGTTGACCCTTTAGTTAATAGAGTGAAATGTTGTCAGAAAAACTTATCTTAAAGATTTTATCTGTATGCCCTTGTTTCAGAGACGCAGCTCAGTGTGAAGCTCAGTGTTGAGCCTGTCAGGCTTTACAGCCCGGCTGAGAGGAAAAGGAAGGTAAAGGTGAAGCCGGCGGTACTCACCATGAGTGTAGATGTTGCCCAGTTCATTGTGGAGATAAAAGAGGCTCCTGATGCAGTCCTGGACTGATGATATGGGTCTGTAGCCGGTGAGGACGTATTTGTTGAACTGCAGGTGTGGAGGAGAGTTTGCCCAGTCCAGTAACCTGGGGCCATTTAGACAGGCCATAGCAGCGAGGACGGAGAGGACAAGAACGACAACACAACAGCAACACTACAGCTGCACATGTATGCACAGGCGGAGCACAGTCACTGCTCGTAAAGAGGGAATTGAACACCATAGGCATTGGGATGTGAACTTATGCCTGCATTATGCAGCTATGGTTGGTTGGTTGGTTGACTGGCTGGAAAAGTCAAGGAAATAGACTTGTAATTCCTTTGCCTGTTTTTTTTTAAGTATATATA
>JBBJLS010000028.1:4877901-4888616 GCA_037577275.1 Bryconaethiops microstoma | reverse complement strand
CAAGACCCTTAACCCCAAGTTGCTCCAGGGAGACTGCCCCCTGTAGTTAGGGAAAGGAAGTCGCTTTGGATAAAAGCGTCTGATAAATGCTGTAAATATGAATGCTACATTTAAAGTTATTAAATGTAGCATGAACCTACCAGTTCATAAAGGTTTGGTAGAAACCAGCTGAGGTCAGACTTCTTCACAGAGCCTTTCACAGTCTTTTAGCACATCCTGTAACTCAGGATAAAGAGATTCTAAGGCAGTATGGAAGACGAACCTCTGCTTTCAGCTCAAGAATAATGCAATATTCAATTAGGCAGTGTAGTGTGTAACCTGAATTCCTTGCTTAATACAGACCTATTCACCACTAATGCTGTGATACTCTTTTGACTTGGACATACTAACCCATGCTCTCGTCCTGGATATGAGGGACACGTGCTTAGCAGCCGGCTGTGCCTTTTTAGCAGTCCCCCTGCTGGGGTGCGAGCTTACTTTGAGATAGATGTGCCTTTCCCTGCACACACACACAGACACATACAAAGCTGGAGTTCTCCTGGCTGTGTCAGGCTGGATGTCTCTGTTTGCTGTGTTTTACTGGGGCCGTCTTCCAGCCAGGCACACTGGCAAGAGACGCTAACACACAGGTGGCAAGTCCGTTGCATTATTACCGGACAGCTTGCGGCTACGTGGCAGACAAAATGAGGCGGAGGGGCAGACATAGGCATCTATTTGACAGGTTAAGAAAAGAGTAACATGCATGTATAAAAAACAAGCAGTACCAGTCTGATACATAAACAAACAAGACAATAGAAGCAGCCCGAGGCTGGCGCTGGGAGCTGGTTAAGATTTGCTGCACTATGGCTCGAAAAAGAGAAGCCCTCCCTTCCCAAGGAAAAGCGCTGACCAATCAGAGGCTGGGCCGGAGCTGTCTATCAGCCGTGAGTGTGTCACCTGTCGCTAGGCGTCATGGCAGACTTGTGTGAGGAGAGAGAGAGAGAGAGAGAAAACGGTCCGTGGTGAGGGACAGTGAGAAGTAATTCAGCCAAGCCACAATCTGTCCAGCCCTCATTAAAGCTGTGTGGAGTGTACACCTCACCAGGCTCCTTTTCCCTCTTGTAGAGAAATATCCCAGCCATGCAGACACCCTCCTATTACAGTCCAGAGTTATTACGAATATATATGATTTTTTTTGTTACGTTTTTGTCTTTTCTGTCTTTATGGTGACACTGCGACGCAAATCGGATTTGGTTCCTATATGACTGTCTTTCCCGGTTACCGATACATGCCTGTGGTTCAGGAGTGAGCTGAGAAAATGTTGTTTAGATTTCGGATGTTTACTTATAACCCCTGCCAAAATATCCCCCGCCTAAAGAAACAGTTCAATGAAACAACAGAAGTGAGTGACTGTGAATTACTATCTTGCCTCTTACTTTATTGAGTGATTCATCTTTAGAGCTCTGAACCCATCAGCTCATGTCTGGTTTGGTCGAGTTCAAACAAGTTCAGGCTCTGGTCATGTGTGAGTTCTCACAGCCCATCTTTCACATTCAGCTGATTATAACCTGCATTTCCGGCACTTTAGTTTTTCTCCTTGCTTTGATATGTCTCCCTACTTTCATGCCTTAAAACAGTTTTTAATCTGACTTGCTGGAAATCCATTTGGAATTGAGGTCCACGAGGGCCACACTAGTGAAAAATGGCCTAAAAATGTTAATATTTTGTTTGGCCAATAATATTTTATGTTATGAGCTTGAGTATTAAATAGTTGGAAGACTTGGTACTGATGGTAGACGAGACGAACATTGCAGCGTGAAGAGCTTATTCAGTTTAAACTATATTGCATCACTTCATAAACAGAGGAGAGCTAAAGCTAAAGAATTCTTAATCTTGGATTCCTGAGTATTTGGTTATACCATATTATTGCGTAATAGGCTTTCAGTGTTGATAAATTAAGTTTTTCTCACAAAAACGTTTTTGGATAGTAACAAAAAATGTGGCTGTAATGCATCAGCTCTGAAGCGAGTATGTTCTATTTAGAGAACAGGTGAAGGTCCATCTGAGTGATGTGTGATTGTATGTTTTGTCTCTGTCTCGTAGCTGTGTGAAGTGAAAGGGCGGCTGGTCCAGGTGGAGAGTGAGAATGCAGCTCTGCTGGGATTTAAGCGTCTGCAAGCAGCTGAGGTAGCACACGCCATCTCCCTGAGTCCAGAACATCCTCCTCATGTGTAAAACCCACCTTAGCTGCTGCTAATGAGAATCCAAATCGCTTTGAAATGTCCACCTGTTGCATTTTTCCACCATATTTCCTCACCAACATGAAGCACATCTGACACAATACTGTCTCAGTCACTCAGTACCTGAACCTCTCTCAGTCCAGACATCAGTGTTAATTATATTCATGCATCACTACATCCATCTTTACAGACTTAAACCTGCAGTTTAAAAGTCTGCACATGAGTTCTGAATAATTGTTTGCTTGGTACCATATTTTCATAATAATTAAAGGCATAGTGACACATTTGCATCAGATATGTTGCAAAACGTAGTACAGGGCGGGGCGGGGCGGGGCGGGGCACGCAGTGTGAAGTTACTCAAATTAGGTACGCTTCTGCATTGTGATACTGAAAACTGCTGCACATTTGCATACCACATACGCCAATTTGTACCACTTATGTCAATATATATATATGTGTGTGTGTTTGTGTGTGTGTGTATGTGTGTGTGTGTATGAGAGTGTGCGTGTGTGTGTGTGTGTGTGTATGTTTGTGTGTTTGTGTGTGTGTGTGTGTGTGTGTCTGAGAGAGAGAGGAAAGAGAGAGAGAGAGCAGGTGTTTTAATCCCTTTGTAGGACCAGCTGTTCTCATAATGATAGGAATACTGGAAAATCTGTAAAAGTGGGGATAATTTGTGGTCCTCACAAGGAAGCATCACTAATTCAGCTTTTTTAGGAAAAGCTAAAAGAGCAGAAAAAATAAATTTAGTTTACTGAGATTAGGGTTAGCGTTAGGGTTAGGTTTGAGTGTAGGTGCAGTATTACCGGAATATAGTATTGCGCTTGTGTGTGTGCGTGCGTGCGTGCGTGTGTGAGCATGTGCGTGTCCCTGACCAAATGGGAGTGTTTAGTCACTGATGCTGAGTTTGAGGAGCTTGGCTATATTGTGAAGTTAAATGTTTAATCTTAGACAAATTCTGATGACAGATAATTCTGGCTGATCAGTTTTTGTAGTCAAAATTTAAACAAGATTGTAGTAGTAGTTTCAGTTACTCAGTGAATAGTTGGATATGATTGTCTGTTACAAAACATGAGAAGAAACATGCATATTTTAAAGTGTAATTTCCATAATGAAAACTGTACAGGAGGCGGGAAAAGCCCTCTTAACTTTGAACAGAAGTTAATGGATGTTAATGAAACAAAGCAGTTTTGTAGGTTTTTATATATAAAAAAAAATAAATGTTGGATCAGGTGGTGCAAACAGAGCTCTGCAAAGAATAGTGTGAGAACAATGGACCTGTAGCTTCTCAGAACTAAATTATCTCTTCTCATGTAGAGGTAGTTATGTAATTTGTCTGCAGGGTTTTCACCTATAAATTACTGCATCAAACCATAGTCTTTGCTGATTTAATTGCTCAGCTAATTTACACTGCTGTTAAGGTTTGTTATCAGTGTTGGATAATATAATTTTGGGCAGGAATATAACTGTAATATGCCAGAACAGTGTAACATCACTGTGTAACTTTTCAGATAAGTAGGATGCTGCAAAGGTGTAAAACAGGAGGAAATTCTACATGAATTGTATTTGTAGACGATGCTGAAATGACACAGGACACGTTAGTTATAACTTTATTATAACTTTATAATAGGGCTGGGCACATTAGCACGTCAGTATTGCGTTAACTCATTATTTCCTTAACACTGACATTTTATTGTGCGTTAACGCAGGTTTAAAAAAAAGATCATTTTATTTTGAAAGTTACGTTCTATTTTTTGCTTGTGGGTGCACGAGTTCAAAGCTCTAGATGTCGGCTGGTTTTCGCCGGTGTCAGCCGTCCCATTACTTTTGTCCATATTATATGAACAAAAGTATTGGGATTCCTGACCATTACACCAACAGAGACTTTAATGACACTGCATTCAGATACATAGACTTTCATATGGAGTTGGTCCCCTCTGCAACTGCTATAATGCTCTGGACTCTGAGGGGAACTTGTTTTTCTATAACAAACTAGGTAAAATGTGAATGCCCTGCAGGGGCAAATAGCTTTGGTTAATATTTGATTTGATTACATTAATGTTTAAGTTGAGATTTAGAAAGTTTTTTGCTGCAGCTGTGAAACTGTGTTAAAGGGAACACTGCTGTTAAAAAGCACCTTATTTGTTTAAAATGTTTGCAAACCAAATGTTATTGCACTTTTGTTCATACAGCAGTACTTTAAAAATAAAAGTGCGCCATACACTACTTTTAAATTAATTATTTAATTTTGTATATAACAATGCAATTAAAAAATTTAATCGTTGTCCAGCACTTTTTATATATATATATATATATATATATGTATATATATAGGGCAAAACATGCCTTAAAATGACTGTGTGCATCAGGCTCTGTTTGTTTCTATAAAAGCTGCAAAAATAAGTTACTTAAAATGCTTTTTAAGTCATCTTTGGTGCTATCAGTTGTTTGTGTAATCAAGAAGCATTTACATCACCAAGGCCTGCACAGTGTGGTTTAAAGTTTATAAAATAAAGTAAAGTGGCCCTTTATAGTCTCGCGAGAACACACCACAGCTCATAGTGTGAACAGTGTGAAATTCTTCCTTTGTATTTAACCCATTTTCCAAGTGAACCAGCGGGCAGCCAGGAACACAGCACCCAGGGAGCAGTGTGGGGACAGTACCTTGCTCAAGAGTGATGACACTAGGAGTGTTGGGATTCAAACCCACAACCTTCTGATTGCAGGGGCAACTCCCTAACCACTAGGCCATCAGCTGCCTAGACATTCTAATAGACATTCTAATGCATGTTCCCATAATAGCAGTTTTGAAATGTACCTGAACAGTGGGGTTCCCCTCTATTTCACTGACGTGCTCCTGCTGCTCAGAGACACATTCCTCCTCCTGGAAAAGAGCCGAGACGGGCTGCTCTGACACCTGAATGGTCACAGTTTGTGTGGCCTCTTGTGTGAAAGGCAGGAAGTCTTCTTGCATAGAGACCTGCATTAAAACAGGGCTACACTGGGCCTGGATGCTGGCCATCAGGTCGGCTTCAATCATCTCCTCCACTGCTTGGTCCAGACGCTGGTCCAGCTCCCAGTGGCCCAGAGGCTCCCAGTCAAACTGCATGATGTCCATCATCAACCGCCCGGCTGCTCCAAGACAGGACTTACGAAACTCCATCTGCAGGAAAGTATACAGTTACACATTCACTACATACCTTAAAAAACCCCTCATCCTTACAGTTAAAGGCTGTAGCCCACCTCCTGACACACAGCTTGTGTAAGCTTCCTCTAGCTCTTCATCATCAGTCAGTTTCTGACAGCAGAGTCACTCTTGGCTAGATACACTATATGGACAAAAGTACTGGAAACCCATAGATTTAAAATGGAGTCGGTCCCCCTTTGCAGTTATAACAGCTACCACTCTTCTGGGAAAGCTTTCCACAAGATTTTGGAGTTCCTGTGAGAATTTGTGCCCATTCATTCTGTAGAGCATTAATGAGGTCAGACACTAATGTTGGGCGAGAAGGACTGGCTCAGTTCTTCCACACTGAACTCCTCCAGCCACGTCTTTATGGAGCTCGCTTGGTGCACTGGGACACAGTCATGCTGGAATAGAAAAGGTTCATCACCAAACTGTGTCCACAAAGGTGGACGCAAGTTTACCCTTCACTGGAAGTAAGGAGCCTAGCCCAAACCCTGAATTAAGATCTGTGTCCCAATACTTTTGTCCATGTAGTGTACATGCAACTGATCAACTGCATGACAATAGATGGACTATAGTCTGTAAACTTACACATATATTGTGCAGATGGACCTTATAAAGAGACCCGTGAGTGGAGGAGTTTCTTGATAAGTGTACAGTGAGTTTATTCCAGCCCATTAAAACATTACCCTACTTTAAGGCTGCAGGTTTAGGAGTTTCAGTAGTAAACTTGAGCAATCTATGGGTGTATTTATGCTGAAAATCCAAAGCAACTGGCTCACTTAATTATTCAGGAGGCAGAATTCAACATTAAAATCCAAAACACACAACTTTCATTCAGAACACCCACCTTTAATGCCTTCTAAGTTAGCATGCTAGGCTAACTGCCAATGTTTACTAGTGTGTTAATGTGCTGTTGCTCTTCTGAAACGTCGGTTATCTGCACATGATAATCCTAGTTCAGGTTATGTGAATGTACCAAACCTGGAGAATCCATTTCGTGTGAAATAAATAATTACAAAAAACAAACTTACTGGCTACAAAAGAGCCAGGACCTAGCATTGAGGAGTCGCTAGCAACGTACTGCGCATGCGCACTTGCACAACTTGCTTTAAAACATAATAAACCTCGGTGTATAAAACAACACAAATACATTATCGTGTATTATTGCCATTATCACCACCCTAATGACCAGTTAGACTCAAAAGATATGAACTCAAGCGCGATATTTAAAGAAACATGAAAACAGTACCCATTGGCCGTTATATTGGAAAACCCTAATAAACAATGTGGACAAAAGTATTGGGACATACGGTTTTTAGGGCTTGGGTTAGGCCTCTTACTTCCAGTGAAGATCAATCTTAATGGCTGGATGAGTTCAGTGTGGAAGAACTTGACTGGCCCTGACTTCAACCCCATCCAAAAACTTTGAGATGAACTGAAACGGAGATTGTGAGCCAGACCTTCTCCTCCGACAGTGTCTGACATCATAAATGCTACAGAATGGGCACAAATTCCCACAGAAACTCCATCTTGAGGGAAGCCTTCAGAGAAGAGTGGAAACTGTTGCAAGGGGGGGGACCAACTCCATAATAAAGTCTATGGATTTTAATGTAATGTCATTAAAGTCCCTGTTGGTGTAATTGTCAGGTGTCCCAGTACTTTTGTCCATATCCTGTATGTGTAAAAGCCACATTGATGTGTAACATAACAAGTGGACCCAAGTTTGTAACTGTACGTCTATAAATTGGACACAAAAAGGGAACTGGATCTTCTAAGATGGCCAGTGAGTGGAAGCACAAAGTACAATAGTGTGCTAAAATCAGGGACTACCCTTTTGTTTTACAGTCAAAATGGCTATTATGTTCAAGTTTTTTTCTTTTTTAGTATATTAAAAAAAGGATAAATATATTTAACAGAACATTACACACTACAATATTGGCTATAATACCAAAATAATGAATTTTAAATGTAAAAAAAAAAAAAAGTCTTCATGCAGATCTTCTTTTAGACGTGTAGCTGAAAAAAGGACCTTCACTACAACTCCTAAACTGATCATGAGATGTGGAGAAGGGTTTGATGGGCTGATGAATGTAAATCTGTAATTACGATTAACTTGGATGATGAGAAGCAGAAAACAGACTTTTTTAAACTCTCGAGGAGAGAATATTTCTGCATGCAAGTTATAATAGACAGAGTGAACACACTCAACAATAAAGTGGCCAGTGGCGCTCTAACATTATTCCCCCCCCCCTTTCTAAAAAAAATCCTATTGATATATTTCTGTTATAGCATTCACCTCTCATAACTCATTTTCAAGACTAAAAGATACCGGACATCTGGACACTGGAGAGACAGAAAACAATGAAGCATACAAGTGTGAAAAGGGTTGGTTTTAATTTAAATTTGACTACAGATAGTGCTGCATTGCTTTGTTCATCTGGGTTTCTTCCTTTTTTATTTTTCGAAAGAGCGCCGTGAGTAACAGCTCCCACCACTGAGAAGAAGCAAGTTCTCAAAAATCAAGAGACCAGGAGTTCTGTTTTTGGGATGAACACCATGTCAGCATTAGTTAAAACTAAACAATCACTGCTTTTATGCAATTACACCTTGTTCTGACATGTCTGCAAAATGTAACTTAAGCCATTCCTTCACACTAACACAACACGCGCGCACACGCACGCACACACACGCACGCACACACGCACGCACACGCACACAAAGAGACATAAGGAAATCAACTGTGCATTTACACTTCCCCTTTGGTTTAAATACAAAATTAGGGAATTAAACAAAATTACACTGCTTTGTCTTTCGAACACTGGAAAAAACGACAGGAGACAGGAAAAAAACGTCCAATATGAGAGTGTAAAGAAAGGCAACACACACGTCGAGAAGCAAAAAATGCAAATACAAAATATTTTTACAAGGAATCTACCACTTTGTTGGTTTGGACTTTTCACGCAACAACCTCGGGGGATCTGAATTCAGTGTCCGAGAAAGGATTTCGGAGCAGTCCCGATGCATTTACGCTAAATTAGAAGGAAACGTAAAACCTCAGCTTTCGCATCCCTGATGGCTTTGTACGACGGAAGGCCCTAAATAATGAGCAATAATATTAATATTCATCAACACAGAGCATACTGTTAATACCGTTCAAGAAGGCGCTGTGAGGATCTACAGCAACGCGCCCTTCCGCCCTTCCTCCCTACCCAACGCAGGGCCAGAACACACAAAGTATGTAAAGCTCAATTTTTCCAAACCTAAACATGTGAATTAAATAAAAAGGTATTATTTTTAAATAGTTTATCACCCCCTCTGACTGACTGACTGACAGCAGCCTAACCAATTTAGTCCAGAAATGCATGGAGACACATGAGCAACAAATCAAAAACGTGCCCAAGCAACCACGGGGCGGCGGGGCGGAACCTTTGCGCTGGACAGAGACGCCACCGGGCGCGTGAAGGGTTCGGGATTAGCGTGGTCAGTCAGAGAGCCAGTGGCTAGAGAAGGGCTGCAAAGGAGAATAATTCAAATTTTCAGCAAAAGTCACAGCATCACACAGGATCACTCAACCTCATGCATCCCCCTCCCATCCCCATCCCACACCCTACCTTCACCTGTCAACACCACCATCAGCTTCAAACTATTTCTCTACATGCCTGATGTTTTCCCCCCAGTTTACCAATTCACCCCCCACCCCCTCGATCACCCCCTCCATCACCCCCTCCTGCCCGCTGCTGTCCGTCCGGTCTGCTTCACTGCACAGCCTGCTCGTTGGCAGTGCTGCTAGAGTCTTGGGGCTTCATCACATCAGGGAGTTCAGGAGGACTGGAGAAGGCTTCCACTCGCAGAGGCTCGAAGGCATCGTCTGAGAAAACAGTGAGAGCGTCAGTCAAGGATAAATACAGGCTGTGCTCATGCAACAAACACCTCAAGTCAGGGACACACTGATATGGGCCAGGAACCAGTGATTAAAGGGGGTATAACAAAGTCCATATACGAAAACTAAGACAACACACTCCATACAGTCTATCAGGAGAAACTAAGTATATACACCTCATACAGTCCATATATAGAAAGTGAGCATATACACTCCATATGGATCATAATCAGAAAACAGTGGTAAAACACTTGCCTGTGAACCTGATGACCACAAATCTGCAGGTTCAAACCCCCCCACTTTCTACCACTGTGTTCTTGAACAAGACACTCAAACCTCAGTGTCTCCACAGGGATCATCCCTGTAACTAGTGACCATAAGACTGTCCCTGTGACTAATGACCGTAAGACTGTCCCTGTGACTAATGACTAAGTCTCTCTGGATAAGGGCTGCCAAAGGCCACTTTACTTACAGTCCATTCACAGAAACTAAGCACATACACACTATACGGTCCACATATGGAAACTAAGTACAGTAACCCGCCGTTTAATCAGGTTCGGCAGTCATGACTTCAGTCTCTCTCTGATTTTTTCTGTGAACTGAACTAATAATTGTTTGAGGAAACCGCAGATATCCTCCACATTTTTTTTTGCTTTTGTGACGTCCAGGCCTCGTCCACCATGTCCCCTCGTCCTCGTGCTGGTCGTTTATATTTGCACGTGGCGGTTAGCAAGGCAATCAGACACCTGAACGGAAAGAAGCTCTGCTGCTCAGCGCCGCCCCAAACATAAACCACCAGCACGAGAACGAGTGGGCATGGCGCACGAGACCCGGACGTCACAGTCAGCTGTACTCAGAGACAGGAGGTTCGAAAGTAGCCAATCCTAGAATGTTATTTATTTCTCCTTGCTGCTGATTGGCTGCTGCCCTGTGATGCTGTAGTCCAGAATTTCCCCCGTGGAGCGTCTCGAGTGTTCTCTTTCGTTTTGTTCTTCTCAAAGCCTGTATTTTTATTACTGTAAATTAAATGAATTTATTACTGTATTTACCTGCTTATACCAAAGAAAACCTTTTTTTTTTATACCACATTACATATTAACCCTCTGAGGTCGGAGGATCCATAAATGGATCCTTTTCAGTTTTCCACAACAATCATCTATAGCTCTGAGTTTTTATCCTAGAAACATATAAGTAACATCACTAGAATCCTCAAACCCTCTACTTTTCAAATATATATGTTTTAAAATAATAGACAGCGTTTTGTAAATAGGATAAAAAGGAAGCATGCGATTTTCTGTCTCACTGCTCGCCACAGTGACGCCCCTCAGCCATTCAGACGTAAAACAGCAATTTGAATACCTGAATAGCAGTGGCGTGATTGGCTCATTGTGCAGCAGGGGGCGGTGAGAACACGCCCCATTTCACCGCT
>JBBJLS010000028.1:4836323-4854868 GCA_037577275.1 Bryconaethiops microstoma | reverse complement strand
AAGCGACTTCCATTCTCTAACTACAGGGGACAGTCTCCCTGGAGCAACTGGGGGTTAAGGGTCTTGCTCAGGAACCCGGTGGTGGCGCTGAAGGTAGGATTCGAACACATGAACTCTTAGTCCAGAGGCAAGTATCCTACCCACTAGGCACCACCACCCCTCACTATAGACTTTTTCTAAATGTTACTCCAACATTAGAAACACAAAAACAAATGTAACTGACGGATTTTCAATATTTTATATCCTGTTATAAAAAAAAAAAGTTCACATTATTGGTTTTAAAAGAGACAAATCAGGTCTTAGTGACTGACATTCACTTTGTATTGATCATGAAAAAAAAAAAAAAAAGTATCAATTCTTCAATATCACATAGCTCCTGGTTTTACGAATCATAGGGCAAAATAGCATAATGATCTCAAGCATTCCTCAAAACCGTGCCAAAATTATATCAAGTCCAGAGAAAGTTTAGAGAGTGATATCGTGTCCTCCCCAGTCTCCAGATATTTCTCTCATTGAGCTGCAATGACCAGCTGGAGACCCACAAGTTCCAGATGATCCAGAAAATCAGACACAACTGTTTGCTGCTTGAAAAGGTGCTGGGAGGGTTTGGGCACAAGTTATTTCCAAAAATTGCTGGAAAGGATGTGGTCAATCTGTGCTGCTGCGATAAAGGCCCATTTTGATGAAAGCTTTTTCATTCATTAAATTGCACTTAGTGTATACTGCTACGTTACAATTCAAAAACCAGTCAGTTACATTTAAGTGTTTCTAACCTTTTTTTGGAATGAAATTTCGAAATAGCACTGTTTTTTAAAATCCAATGGTGGGACCAAACTTCTAGCTCAAAGTGTATAAAGCAGCTTCACAAACATTAAAATGAGGGGGAAAAAATGCTTGCATACACACCTTGCATTGTCCACAACTTTCCGGCCCCACCTGTAGGCCCAGCTCGCGAGGGCAGCCCATGACTTCGCCACCTCCGGGGCCTGATTAGCAGAGAGCTGGTACAGCTGACCTAGGACAAAATCCGCTTCTCCAACACCTACACTCACTAGTCAAACAGAAACCATGAGACGTTCAAAGTTAAATTTAGTCTCTGTGCCTGTAAACTGTTTAACATTCATGTCCATCTGTTACATGGTAAAATCTATCAAGCTGGTTTGACATCACACGCTGCTTTATGGTAATTTCATGTGACACTGGATTATGTTCAGCAACCAAGTTTGAAATTAAAAGTCTAGTGCAGAAGCTTTATAAATGCCCACTTTGTCTTTAACAATGTATGTTTAATGCAACCATAGGTTCATTATAATAAAGTGGCATTTGGCTGACGCTCTCATCCAGAGCGACTTACAGTCATTAGTTACAGGGACGGTCTCGCAGTCAATAGCTACAGGGACAGTCTCACATTCATTAGTTACAGGGACAGTCTCCCTGGAGACACTGAGGGTCCTGCTCAAGGACATAAGGGTAGAAAGTGGGAGGGTTTGAACCTGCAACTTTGTGGTCATTGGGTTCAGAGGCAAGTGTTTTAACAAGTAGGCTACTACCACCCTGAACAGATTCTACTAAATTAAAACCCTAAACCCAAGATCTGAAGCTCAAAATCAAATACTAGACAAATACAAAAACTAACAAAGTCTCTGGGGAAACTCAATCGGTTAATTAAAGCATGCAGATACATAAACAGAATATCAACATCTGGCTATAGCGGATAAACATATAAACTATAACAGCATTACACTTACTTGCTTGCAAGTGCATTCTTGCATTCTCACCCAGCCTTTTCAGGTGATGTTTACTAATCTACAGTTATTCACACATTCAGGTACAAACAGATGAATTAAAAATAAACATGACTCTTATATGTACACGTTTTGTGCGCATACTGTTGGTAAGTTATACGTACCTGTGGTCTCTGTGGTGATGCGTGGCATGCCTTGTTCCTCCACTGGCAGCTCCAGAAGCCCAACAATGTTCTTGCTGAGGGTGGAGAGGGTGCCACTGGAGATGTTCTTCTTCACCACCTGCTTGAGCTGCGGCGTCAGGTCCTTCCAGTCAGCCAGCAGCCACTTGCACAGAGTGAGCACGGAGCGGCAGGCTGCACGCTCGCATTTCCCAGACAGACAGTAGGACAGCGCACATGAACTCAGCATCTCCATGGCAGCCACGGACTGACCTGAGAACAGGAGGTCATTTCACAGTGATTACAGTGCTGTGACTATGTCAGGTGTTAAAATCCTTATATATTTAAATCAATAAAGTCCTCAGTAGTGGAACTTTTCTGACCACAAAAATCTTATTTTAATTATCAATATTCACCACTGATCAAAATTCTGAATACACCAGATATCAAGGAAAGTTTTAGCACAGAATTTTGCCAAAATTAAATACAGGCTCAGGACAAGAAGTGGCACCATTTTTGGCTCAAGGCGGCGGCAGTCAGTTAAATATACAGAAAGTGACAGGGCTCCAGGTTTAAAAAAAAAAAAAAAACCTTGCGTGCCATTGGCTCCTAATCACAATATTTGAGAGTCAAATCATTTTTTAGAAGACATAATCTCTGCCAAATGTGCACATTTCACAGCACATTTAGTCTCCAGTCTTACCCCATGTAAAGAGCGTTAAAACGAAACAAGAAATCACAACACAGACTAAATTATTTCCAAAGTAAAACAGTGTTTCTCGTGTCAATAATCTTTTTTTTTTATAGTTAGAACGCGCTCTAAATCAGGTTGCCGGGCCGTGCGAATAGTTTCAAATGAAACTCAATCCGTCAACACTGCTCTCGATAGAGAACGAGCCGTTTGCAAGCCAAAAGAGACGGATCTTCTCGGTGATCTGATCGAAATGATATGACTCATTAAAAAGAGCCGAAAATCCCATCACTAGCTCTCGATCGAGCCTGACAGTGTAGTAGGAACGGCAGACTTGGGTTGGGCTAATCTGCACATAACTAAGATTTCTTGTACTTTTAGTTATTTTAATTTCTCTTGGTTGTGAGAGACGAATACCACTGGCGTCATAAATGAAAAAAACTAGTGACAAAACAATCTAGTCGCATTGGCGACCATTTTAGTCGCCATCTGGATTACTGATGGAACGACGACATTTCAGTCTTTCCGAAGGGCGTAATTTCACAATGATTACAGTTCTGTGACCATTTCAGGTGTTAATGTCCTTACATATTACATCAATAAAGTCCTCAGGACTGGAACGGAACACACTACCATTGCTCTTGGATGACAAAAAGACAAACCAACCCGCAGTGAACAGGACTTTAGCCCTCTCAATTTTCAGCTCTGGCCCCCATTTCTCGCCCACAGCGCCCTCTAGTGACAGCTGCTTGAAGCTGTGCACCAGGTCTGGGGTTTCTGAGTCTTCAGCAGGCGACTTGCTACACTGTGCCAACAGCCGTGATGCCAGAGCGATGTTACCCTGCTTCCGGGCAAACTTGACTGCAGTCAGACACAGCTCCATCAAGTGAGAGTCCATAGGCCCAGAGGAACCTAGAGGAACAATAATTTGTGAATTTTCTGTCTCACTTTCAATCCCACCCTGAGGGAGATGATGAGGAAACAGAAACATACTCCAACTGTAAAAGCAGGAACCCTATGGGTCCACTCAGCTGATGGTTATGACCTTTTCCTACCTCTGAGCTTCTGGAACAGCTGCCTCTGAAAGATGGTGTATCGGAGCGAATGCAGCCATGGCTGAACATCCTGCTGCTTACAGGTGCTCAAGGCTTCACTGTAGAGTGGAATGAGACAGTCCTAGAGAAAGAGAGGGGGCAAGCAATATGATAAACAATATGATAGTTATACTGAGAAACAAGACTGCATTTCCATGAGAAAATGCCAAGTGTGACTGCGTGGTTGCTATAAAACTAGTGTTCAGATACACGCAAATATTGCTTAACAAAAAAATTCAGACTGTTCACAAAAACAGGTGGGAAATGCGCATGTAGCTGCACGGGCTGATGATTTTTAATTAAACAGTGAAATATAACCTGAGCTTTAGTGTCTTAAAGGCTGTTTGAGTCTGCTGTGCCTTTAGCTCTGCAGGACTGATTTGTTGCTCCACGTTTTTGTTTTAATGCCGCCATAGACATGACAATACTCGTTCAGAGTCTCTCTCTCCACTACACATTTTTAAGGCGACTCGCCCCTCCGTTCTCCCTCCCCAAACATTATGGAGGCGAATCGAGCACAATAATCAGATTTTTTAACTCGCAACATTCAGCCCCTGATCAAAAATCTGTATACACATGATACTGTTTTAGCATTGAATTTTGCCAAAATTCAATACAGGCTCGGCAGAATACACAGAAAATGACAGGAACATGTGAAACATGGAACATGTGAAACAATGTTCCAGTCTAAAAAAATTCAGGAGTGAAACCTGCTTAGAACTCTTTCAGCAGAACTGATGTCCAAACTCTAATCACAAATGGTTTCCACTAACACATTAAAAACACCATGTGTAAGCAGCTATGCGTTTTGGTAGTCCCTGATAATCAGATCACCCAAGGCACATATTAATCAAAGTTATAAACAGGACCCTGAATAAAGTTGTGCCCAAACTGTGCAAAACTTTGCTGAAGAATCTCTTGCTGAAGAATCAAGTTCTGGATTAGGCAATGCTCAGATTTTGGCTGTTATACAACATATGAATGGAAACTGACCTCAGAAGGGTGCTGGCTGCAAAGAGAAGTTTCCAGAGAGCTGGCACAGTGGAGCTGCATGGCACTGAGGGTGGGCAGGGAGTCAGAGAGGGTGAGTGTGGACAGACGCAGAGGTCCCAAGGCGATTCGACCCGTCTGCTTCAGGTACTTCACCAGAACGCTACAGAGTTTTCATAAGACAGACAAGTATCAACCTCATAACTTTTAGGGATGTATAAATTCACTGAAATTTAAGGAAAGACAGTATTAGAATAAAAATAGCTAAGAAGTGAGTCTACGGCAGATTATAGCCCCGATGCCTGGACATGGCAATGTGAAGAATTTCCGTGATTCAGACATAAATGGCTCAATGATCGCTTTATTACGAGGCCCTTCGTGAGGCTAAAATGGCCGAGTCAGTGCTAGGGGTGCTAAAATGGGCCAGGATTGGGGACACAGCCAAATGAGAGCGAATAACACAGAAACAGCAAACACAGCAGACATACTCCGATGAGGGTAGAACTTTCTGGTCCTGCTCATGATTAGTTGAAGTGAGGGCTCCAACAGCACTCCTCAGCAGCTGAACCTCAATGGATTTCTGTAGTTCTGAGGGATCAGGGCTCAGTACAGCAGGCAGGAGCCTCTTCAGGTCTACACACACACACACACACACACACACACACACACACACACACACACACACACACACACACACACACACACACACACACGAGGGATAAAGCAAAAAAAACTTGAAAAGGAACATGTCAGCAACCAACCACCACAGTGCACTTCCCCGCTTCCTGGACATTATTTAAGAGGAGCGCTTTCCCAGGCTGAAGTTGTTCCTGAAGCTCATCAGTATTAGTTTGATAATTCTCTGTTAATATCAGCTCACTTAAAGAACTGCTTGATAATTAGGTGGCACCAGCCCTCGCTGCGGCACTGCAAGGTTTTGGGCTCACAATAACTTTGTTCACTAGATTCAACCAACTCAATCGCCGTCTTGAATTAAAGCGAGTATATCAGGGAAGCATCAACTCTAAACAAAGCTTGACATACTTGAACCAAAGTGAGTCATCAGAACAGAAAATACAGAGATACCAGTCATTTTTCAGTTCTGGGTGTCATACAAAGTCATTCAGAGCCGTTAGACATGACGTTCGTTATTTAAGAGAAACTGTGTTGAAGGATCCATATGTCTGAAGCAGATAATGCCTCTAAAAACTACCGCTCAGAGGTTTATTATATATAAATCAGATATATTTACAACTATTGTAATAGTTTTGTCCCAATTCATATTATTTAAGACATTAATAGTGGAGAGGTACATGCAGGATCTCTAGAGAAAGCATACTTTCAGATTTCCTACTATTTTACCATCATCAGTATTGCATATAATGACTACAAAAAAGGAAACAGAGGCTCTCGGGTAGGTTCGGACAGAAGATAAAATGGCTTGATTTATGTTGCAGGTGTCGAATCCCTGATTCTTACCACCACAAAGTTTCTCTGTTAGAACCATTTCACACCAAATCCACTGTAATGACTGTTTACATCTCGACCACTGAATTGTGCATGTTTTGGGTAGAGGAAAAAAAAAATGGAATTCCCCTTTAGCTAAACAGTGTAACTACAGGCCGAGGGTGAAAAACACTTCTAAGACTCTGTGACAAAGTTAGATGTACCTAGCTTGTCCTTTGTGGTGGAGTTGAGGAGGCCATAGTCTTCTCCAGGTAGAAGTTCCAACTGAGCACGACATTCTTGGAAATCCCCATCCTCAAACCTGCTTAGGGCTCTGAAATGCACATGAACACACAAACAAAAATTTGTTATAAAAAGGTCCTGCCATCACACCCATTACTTAACAGTGATTAATATAAAGTGCGTCACTGCAATTCATTGTGTGTGTGTTTATTTAAAAGGGACAATGTCCATTAATTGGTGCGCTCAATTCATGAGTCATGAAATGCACCAGGTTTAGCCATCAGACTAACTTACATCCGCAGTCCCTGGCAGGTTGATGTTATTTAAAAAAAGATCGGGAGGAAAAAATATATAATTTTTTTTTTTTTAAATCACATAACACATTAACATTACACAACTAGTTCACAAAATACTTTATAAAGGGACAAGTATACTGCGATGATTAGGACGTCATATTCAAATGAAAAATTACAAATGACTACATGTTTTATTATCCAATAACCATTGCTTTACAGTTTTTGTAAAAGTGTTCATATTTGTGTTCTCCCTACGTTCTGTAGGTATGGTGTTCCATGTATGTGCTGCTCTGTAAGAAAAGGCTCACTGTGCAAATGTTTTTTGTCCATATGATATATTGCGATCCCCCCCTTGTAGATGTATTTCTATTTCATGAATGTGGAAGATTCGATAAATTCACAATATTATTAATGGATCCACCTATGATATTTAAACAGGAGTGAAATCATCATGCAGTGCAGCGCTGAGCCTCTAGGCTGCTTACTTTATGTAGTTGAAGTCTGTCTTGAGGTTGATGGCAGCGGAGCTGCTGCTGTTCTTTTTGAGGGCCAGCATGCTGGTCTGCCACTCCTGTACCGAGGCCCAGTCACTCAGAGCCACGTAGCACTCACACGCCTTATTGGCCAGAAAGTTCAACACCTCAGGAGAACACTCGCTGGACTTCAGGAGGACAGTTTTCCTTCCATCTCCTAGAGAAAGAAACAGAGCTGCAGATGTAACAGGTGAACGTGACTGACCTCGGAACAGCTCCATCACCGTCATCAGATTTGACCATAATTCAGTCCGGCTGTACGGGTTTCAATCTTTTTAAATATACACTGAAGACAAAACTTAAAATTATGGACGCTGTGGTGACACTTTGCCCAAAAAATGACCACATCTCTGACTAAAAGTTATTATAATCGATAAACAGTTCAAGGGAGGAGAAAACATGCCATTAACCTACACTGAAAAAAAAATATTCCAGCTGAAAACTGGCAGTGTTTGTGAATTGTTTTCGTACCGCTGCCTGTATGCTTTGGACTTGAGCTGTTGCTTGTAGTGGAGCTGGAGAGCTTCAGTAGGTATCTGTCGAAGCCTTTGATGGAGCAGTCCATACCTGTAACAGCACACAGCTGTTCCTGATACTCCTGGGCTGCTTTCTCAAACCTAAGACAAGCACAAGAGATCATGTTAGAAATACAGCAACGTACTAAGAACACCTTTCTGTCGCTCCAGTGGTGGTGCGCTTTTTTTTTTTCTTCCTTCAACCACTCCAGCTTGCCATTCCCTATGATGACCTCAGGCTTGTATGAAGACCCACTCCCATACTTGATTGGCACTGGACTGCACCTCACGCTCTGACAATGATAAGTATCATGGTAGTATCATGATAAGTATCAAGGATGCATACCATCTTCGGTGATGATTATTTCAGCAGAGTTACCTACTCTGAGGACATGATTAAATGTGATTATATGAAAATGTGAAATACAAAACAAAAAAAGGCGAATTCCTTGAATTTTCTGATAAATTTAAGTGTACAACAGAAAGTGGGAACAGTTTAAGCCACTCAGCTCCTCCGGACTGGACGACTCCCTGCAGTGCGTCACCCATGTTAGCTAGGGGATGCCACTTCAGATACCGTGCAGAACGCCGGTACTTTTATTGTACTTTAACAACGAGTTGCAGATTGTGCAGGTCACCGTGCTGTTTGTGTGGTCTAGAGTGAAGTATCTTCACACATGTGATGTGTGTCTATCACCTACTACCTCTGCTGCCGTGTCTCCCGTCTTGTGTGGTAGCGGTAGAATACGCAGTAACGCAGGGAGGGAGTTGGCATCCTCCAGTACGCTAACCTACGCCACATCTGCACGGTTTATTTCCCTTTGTTATATTTATGCCCTTTTCCTTTTTCTGTGGATAAGTTGTGTTTTTGTGTTCTAGATTATGATTTTACAACCCTGTTAGGATCAGTAAGTGACTGAGGCTAGGGTGTGTTTCGAATAAAATTCGGGTCACGTCACTGTCGTAAGAACGGAAGTGTGTCGCAACCCGAGGACCCCCTGTACTGATTTTGCAATATAAAGATTTCTGTAAATATTTTTTACCTGAATCTTGTGTTTTTCTTTTGTGAAAACAGCAAAGTGTGTGGTGGTAGTGTGGGCTGGATTGGTAATGTTACTGTTTAAGAAACTCAGAATGGAAGCATATAAAACATTAGTGGCCATTAAAAGTCCTTATGAGGTGAACTGGGATCTTTGCATTATTGACATTTCTAAAAATATATTGCATTCATTTAAACAATGAAGTGTCAGAACAAAATGCATTTTTTGATAATCTGGAAGCTGAATTAGACAAAGGTCCCCTAAACCAGGTTGATCTCCAGAAGAGGCTCTGAGAAACTCTTTTTAGTCTGACTTACTTCCCCTCTGCCTGAAGAGCCACAGATCCCACCCAGGCCAGACTTTTGCCCAAGTTGGCCTGGCTCCAGGCTGCCAGGCCCTGGATGGCTTCCGGACAGTGCAGCTCACACAGAGCCTCCACCAGCATAGTGATGGGAACCTCCATCTCGGGACCCTAAAAGACAGAAGGAGACCTTCAGTAAAGCCTTCAACGTTTACTTAAAAGGTTTATCATAAACAAACACCAAAACATTAAAAGTTGATGCCTAGTTTGACTGACAGTCACAAACACACTGACGTGTTCCAATACACAGAATGTACATTTAATCATGTATAAAACCATGTCAAAATATCAGGGTGTGCAAATTAAATCTATTGTTTTTTCCAAATGTAACCCTGTAGAAAAAGAACTGGATTTTTTAAAAAAAAATTTTTTTAAAAATGCATACCCTGGTCATTTCACAAAATCAAGTCTGTCCTGCTGCTGCTATATTTGCACACATGTATTGCTGTTGATGGTGATTGGCATGGTAGACGGTACAGAAGTGCATAATTTCAAAGTAAGTGAATGTTTATTTAATGGAGAATTAAACAAAGCCCAAATCTCCCTCAGCCCTCTGTAATTCGCTCTCACAGAGGCCTCAGATTGAAACACCTGTATTTAAGCAAAGATAAGCAAAGATGTAACATAGCACACATCCTTGAGAGCTCAGACTTACAAGTTTAGACCTGGAAAAACCCAGATACACCCGTAAATGCATTCAAACCTATCGGCCCTGGCAACACCTGCGTCTCAGTGGAATCCAATTTGTAGATAAGTGTACGTCCCCAAGTTTTAATTGCCGGCCACTAAGAGTTCACAGACAGTGCATGTCCTTGAAGACTTTGCAATAATAAGTGCCAAAATGAACTCGTTGAACTGAACTGGACATAAGCTGCCCATGCACCAAACACGTGAACACGGGACATACCCAGTTATGACATAAGGGATACATGTGGGCTCGCATAATTCAAAGAAGGGCATCAATCCCTGCTCGTCTGGAACCTCTGTTGCTCAAAAGAAGAGAAAGACATGCGTCAAGACTTCAGTCTCGGCCCCCTAGTTGCTGAATGAACTCCCTCTTTACGATCAGATCTGCGGAGTCCTCACTCTTTTCAAGCATCGTCCAAAGACTCACCTCTTGGTGACTAACTAGGCCTCTTGTTTCTGCTCATGTCTTCTTCCCCATACTCAAAAAAACAAAAACAAAAAACAAAACTCCATGCCTTCCTTACTTTTGCCTTCTTTGACAGGAGCTGTTTAGGTGTAACTTAGCTGGCAGTAGCTTGGCAGAGTAGTAGATGTTGATTTATTTATAGTTTTTCAGGTATGAAGGACAGACGTGGACTACAGCACTGATGTATGTCACTCTGGATAAGAGCGTCAGCTAAATGCCGTAATGTAAGAGCATTTAGTGATAACCAAACTTAATTTTTAGTGAAATACAATGGTGTAATTGAAACTGATTGGTGGAATGCTATGAGGTGGGAAGGATCAAAGCTTTCTTATGTCTATAAAATCCCCAGTTTAATCCTCCGCTGAACCACGAGGCTGCTTTATTCTCCAATAAGAATATCCCCGACTGGGTTTGATTTTTTGACTTAGAAAAATCTTAGACTTGGGCTCGCTCCAATTCTCCATGACACGGTCTACCTCAGTTCTGCATTTCTGCACATGTAACCCTCTGTAGCTAGAATACAGTACCTGTCAAAACACTGTATTCATCCAGACTGCAGCTACTGTCAGTTGCATTTCTGCTCGTGTTTTTTTTTTTTTTCTTGCCCTCTCTTTCGTCCAGTTTGCGCTTGTGGTCTTGTGGTGTTCTGTTTTGTTCTTGTGGTCCTGGAGGCACGTACAGTAAACACCGAACTCGAGGCTTCAGTCGTTCGCGGCTTTTTCTTAGAACCAATCTAATAATTTAAGCGGAAACCACAGATATCCTCTGCATTTTTTGTGGCAATATATAATTGTTCATGCATTTTAGCGCTAAATTAAGAAAAATATAATTTATTCAATTTTAAAAATATTCACAAATTCAGCTAAATTTTCATCTGGAATATAACTGTATAAATGTTTTGGTACTGGCAAGAGAACACAAAGAAAGCGCGTCTTGGAATGGTGAAATACCGCTGTACTCAGGCTTTGAGTTTGAAAGTAGCCAATCTGAGAACGTTATTCATTTCTCCTTGCTGTTGATTGGCTGCTGCCCTGTGACGCATCTCTGGCAGCTGCAGGCCAGCAGTCCAGTTTAGACTATAAAAATCGGCATGTATTGGCATTTTGTTATCACATCACAAATTCATGGTCTTTCACAATTTCGGGGGTTTACTATAGTTTTGTTTCACTGTGTACCACGTGTTTATGGCCGAAATGACAATAAAACATACTTGACTTGAGGTCCTACCTGTGCACTACTGTTCTTGATCTCCGTCAACAGGTCAAACCCGTGGCGGATGGTCACAGCAGGCTGACCGGACAGGAGCCCCACCCTCATCAGCGCCATCCGGATCCTCGTCAGCCAGTCCTGGCAGGTCTGACGATTGGTGTAGAAAAATGTCCGAATACCCTGATGAAGGTGACAGAGAGGGCGAAAGATCTCAGCACAGTAAAAACACCACCAGTTCCACCAAAACAATAAACATGCTCAATTAAACCATGTAATTTATTTACTTTATCTACAGTATTTATTCCCACCTCTCTTACTGAAAGCAGCCTTCCGTGTACATTTCAGTGTATTCAGTAATAAGCATTCCTGGAAAGTTTTAATTTGACTTACATTATTTTATATGGCTCTTGTCTCTGTGCAGATGTAGCATAAGCAATTTCCTCTGGGGTCAATAAACGTTTTCTGATTTTGATGTGTATGGACTGTTTCAACAACACCTCAATGCAATTCAGCTCGTATTTTAATAAGGGATGTGCCAACTGTCCTTTAATCCTTTTAATTAATGTACAACAGCTGATACACAAGTCTGGTCTGCTATTTGAAATTGAGAGTTGCACAATTTAGGTCAATTCTGACTGTCAACACTACAGTAAGATCATCGAGTGTGTGCATAATGTCACATTCTGCACTTGAATGTTTTATCGTCCAACAATTATGCTTAATATTGACTAATATCAAATTTGACTGACATACCTGTTGATTTGGCAGCCACTTACTATTATATTTTGCGGTGAAACTATTTTGCATATGTACAGTGCATGCAATCTAACAGTAATCTAAAAAAAAAAAAAAAAGTTTTATATGGACGCGAATATGGAACAACTCTGCACCATCATGCCACAGCAGCGTCTGTTCCGTTCTCAGATGCTGTCTCTTAGAATTACCATAAAACCAGAATTGGCAAACTAACTTATCCACAATGGTTTCGTTTTCAGCCTGTCATGACTTGTGGCTGATAAACTTTGTGGGAGTGTGTTTAGCATATGGTTCGGATGGCTTGTTGATTAAAAACAGCCTCGAGACCAGGGGTGTCACTCATTTTTTCCGCGGGCCGAATGGGTCTCAATTTAAGGTCTTGCAGGCCAAAAAGAAAAAAGAAAAAAAAGTTGAGAACCCAACATCAACGCCCCCCCCGCCCCCGCCCCCCCAAGGTAAACTTTTGACTTTAGAGACACGTGTGCCCGGGGTGAAGCGTTACCTTCGGTGGTGCAGTGAGCGCGTTGGCACAGCCTTCATAAGCGTTGTACATGAGTTTCTCCAGATTTTCCAAGAACTGCAGCAGGAGAGCCAGACGGAGCTGGTTAGTGTGGTGGCCTTCATCGCTCTCTCCCCCACTCCACTGGCTCAGCTCCTGCTCGCTGTTCAAGCTGTGGGCTGCCAGGCTGCGGATCATGCCTGCAAGAGGTGAAGAGGCAAGGGCAACAAAAACAGCTTAGCCCTCAACACCCAAACAACACAAAGGCAAAAGTGCAGCGCTACTAAAACATCATCTTATACAAAAAAGTGTGTCCTTTTGGGTTGACAGTAGAGGTTTCAGACATCACAGGGAATATTGTTTCGTGACTATACACCCTTTTGAATTAGAGACCTCAAACTTCTAAAGTACATAAAATTTACAGTTTTTGGAACTTTAATAATGGTGTTTTTTTTTAAAAAGTGAAATATCACGGCGTGAGCCCAAACCCTGATGACATTTTTGTCCATATAGTGGATCTTAATACTATATTGATCTGTGAGAGAGCTGAAGATTTCCAAAAGCTTTAACATGTACATTTGTGGGTTTTTATCATACTGCCTGGACGCTCTATGAAAAAATTATTACACTTGTACATTACTCATTCTTTAAGGCTTTAAATTTTCAAATAATGCAGAAATGGAAAAAATATGCTCAGAATTCTCTAGATTAATAAAAAGAAATTGGTCACAATATTTCATAGCATATCTCCTTAACTAAAGCAGCGAAAGTGCTGGACAGCAAGGCTCTGACCTTCGATGGTTTGGAAGGTGTCCTGCGCTCGTCCCAGAGGGGTGCGCAGTTTGGAGAGAACGGTGAACTGGGCGGCCTCCCACACGGCCCACTGCCAGAGCACCGCCTCCGTCTTCAGCAGCGAGCGGGGCACCACACCACACTCACGTTTCTCCAGCCGCTGGCAGCTGTGGTACAACCTTTCCAACCACGGATCCTTCCTGTCAAACACAAACACAAGTGTATTTATTAAACGTCCTAAAGTCTGTTCATTTAGGATCAGTTTTCCAGCTCCTACCACACCAACCTGAATCCCACTGAACACCGAGCCTGATCCATTATCAGGAAATATGTGCAAATACATTCTGAAACTCCACACTACATTTTTATGCAAAACCCTATTCTTAAAGCAGTTCTTTTTTTCCAACTTTCATATACAAGACACGCTCTGAAATGCAGACCATCAAGTGACACTTGCGTAAGACTCACGATAATGAATACACTTCGCACAGAAAGATATGTGTTTCTTATGAAAAGGTGCAATGGAAGCCGTGTTCTCCCTGTGCCAGTCCTCCTACTCACCCCCCACGGTGGACCGTTCCATATAAGATAAAGCTGATGAGGTCTGAGAAGTCCTGTGGGTGGAAGGTGTTGCTGGGCGCTTTGCTCATATGTCGGCGAATGGCGAGAGAAATCTCATGAATCTCTGACGGACTGCGGTTACAGCTGGGCAAGTGGAAAAAAAAAACATTTTTTTGGTGAAAAATAAATAAACATATATAAATATATGGGCGCATACATAATATATATCTAAATACATTGCGCTCATCCATCTAATGGGTGTTAACTTGCTGTCTTTTACCAAGCCATTTATGGTTAAGGACGTCTAAATACAGGTAGAGCGAACTACTCTTACTCGAAAACAGTGGAAACAAGCAAATATTTCAGAAACTGTAGAAGGAGAATAGATGGCAAATAGTAGCTACTACATAAAGAATAATAATAAAATTAAAACCTAAGAACAAGTGTGATTGCTTATAAATCACAATCAAGCGTGACAGCTGCTGGGCTTCAAAAGGGCCCTTAACACTAATAAAACCTTTGCAACATACAACATTATATATTCATCATAAATATTTATCAGTACATGGCACATGCAGAATACAGCAAACTCACCTCAGTGTAACATGCAGCGGGACAGATCTCAGTAATTTGCCAAAAGCTTGTCTGACTCTCACTGCTGAGTGAACCAGCTGGACGCGGCACACGTCCACACACCTGTACAGAAAACAGGCTGGAAGGTTAAGATACACAATGGACAAACGTGTGTGTAATAAATGACAGAACATAGTCACTGACCTCTGCAAAAGCTCCGTGGGCAGGGAGGAGGACAGGGTCTGCAGACTGCTGCAGGTCTGCAGGCATACAGTCGGTTCTTCATTCAGAGCTTCACCAAAAAGCAGACAGGTCACATCAATCAGGGATTCACAGCACAAACAGATTTTATCAAGAACAAATCAGTTCAAAACACCATACAGCAGTGCATCTGGCAAATAATGCAGCAAGTTTAACTGTGGATTTGCATGCAACGCATATCCCACACAAACTAATATACCTGTTCTTGAACTAAGTCTGAAGTGGTTTTTTTTGTTTTTTTTTACTCACCATTTGCAAGAAGGCCTTTACAGAATTTGTGAAATGAAGGCAAAGAAAAAAGTGGGGAAAACGTTTCGGATTTCTTCATCATCAGAGCAACCTCCAGGGACCAGGTGAGCAACAGCCTCCTGCAGAAATGAATCCACATTGGGATCAAACTTGGAAAATAAGTAAAACACACACATATATTCACACACCAGCAAATGTTTCCTTTAAATCATTAACTTAACCAAGTTAACAGTCAAAATATTATTACAGAATGATGAGACAGGGAGAGAGAGACAGAGAGAGAGACAGAGAGAGAGACCTGCTCTCAGGGTTGAGGTGGTCTTTGCTAAGCAGCATGCCCAGCAGACTGAGGAGTGTGCTGAAATGCTTCTTGGTTGCCGTGGTAACTGTGCTGATGACGGCACCATCAAATAGCGAGGGGGACGAGGAACTCAGGCTGCTGGAGATGAAGTGGTCGTGTCTGCCGAGAAACGGAGACACATGGGGGTAAAAAAACAAAAACAAAAAAAACCCACATTTTAATGCATTCCTTAAAATCAAGGTCGATTCACCTTGATCAAGGACTCAAAAGTCTTTTTGGATGGACCGAGCAACAGTATGCAACAGCTAGAAAAACCTGCTACTTTCTGGCACCTGATCTCGTGAAGAGCATTTGGTTCTTAGTATAGCATAAGTCACGTAGGAGTATTATGTATAAGTACATAAGCATTGATGCAACATTTAAAATGGCTGAAAGCAGCTAATGACGGAGGCTCCAAGACTGATTCCCCGGTGAGTACCTGGTGCAATGAGAGTAGAGGGTGTAGAGCACTGCGTACTGGACTGCAGGGTAGTGCACAGCCAGCTCACTGTGAACCACCACTAAGTTCTGACTGAGCAGAGCAAATACAGTAGGAGACAGAGCCCACATCTGCAACAAAAACACAGAAAACGGGATCAGGTCTATTTAAATCATACATTTTTTTACATTTTTACATAAACTGAAAACAACAACAGAATATCTGGAAACACCAAGAAATCAGACAGTATATACACATACATATTTCAAGAGCACCCACGTATAGTGAAAAACCGCGATGTGATGTGGTTATAAAAAAATGAAAAAGCCTATTTTTATAGGGAAACCTTAATATGCCTGCAAATAGGCTCCGAAAACACTTTTTCATTTTAAACTCAGCTTAATACATCACCCTGAAAGAGAATGTAAAGGTAAACCCGTATCCATACTGTACAGTTTACACTGAACTCCTGCAGTGCTAGAATGTAAATACCGATGTTACCCCTGTTTAGACTGGACTGTAATTCATGCACAGGCGTTTTCTTTGGTATGCGCTGTCGTTTTCTTTATATAAGCAGGTAAATACAGTAATAAATTCATTTAATTTACTGTAATAATAAATACAGGGCTTGAAGAAGAACAAAACGAAAAACACAAGAACACTCAGAGAAACAATCAAGACACTCCACATGGGAAACTGTTCAGATCTGGACTGCTGGACTGCAGCTGCCAGAGATGCATCACAGCGCAGCAGCCAATACCCTGTCGCTTTGCGTCTCTCGACAGTAGTAAACAATTCAGTTTATATGGAAATGTAGCTAAATTTACGTTAGGATTTATGTTACAAAATTAGTAAATTATACTTTTCTTAATAATTTAGCACTAAAATGCATGAAAAATTACATATTGCAATGAAAAAAGCAAAACAAAATGCGGAGGATTCCGTGAATTTGCGGGGGTTTCCACGAACAATTATTAGTTTGATTCTAAGAAAAAGCCCACAAACGACTGAGTGTTTTCTGCAGAGTTTTTACTTGATTTATTTAAACTTAATATTTTATATTGTTCTGTTGTTTACGACTGTTCAGTCGTAACATAAGCAGTTTTCTCCAGGATCAATAGTTTTCTGATTCTTATTATGATAATTCATTGGACACTTATCGTTCTCCCATAGAGGTGTACAGTTACAGAACGTAGCCCATCTGCAGTGCAGTGTCATTGGACTGCTTGACACACCTGGAAGAGAGTGATGTGGGGGAGGGAGGGCCAGACACTGAGTGATGGAGGAGAGGGAGGTTCACAGATAGCTGTTCTGAAAAATGTTCATGTTCAGTTGTCAGCAACTACAAAATAAATGTATGCTTGTTTTTGCTCAATACATGTAAATTCACAGGTAAACATTCAGACACCCTGTGGTGTTCAGGGGCATTGCCTGGGAGTGTCTGCATTGTGGAAGCTGTTGTCAGTTTGTGCCTTGCAAGACCACTAGTACATTCAAGTCCCCTGGGCTGAAATGTGGACTGCATGCTATCTTATTTGAATAGCAACCCAAGCGATGCAAGATCATGTCTGCCCTTCAAAAAAGACTGATAAAATGAATTATGTTTGCATCTTTTAGCACAGTGGCATGTACCTTATTACCAAATTACACTCAGTCATCTTTCATGCTCCACACCTGAAAAGGAGACACAGGCCTACTAATAGGATTAGGAGATCGTCTTGATGAAAAGTCAGGCAAAAAACGTCTGAGGTGTAGACAGCTTTCTATCAGCCTTTGATGCTTACCTCTCTTATGCCTTCTTTGTTCTGAGAAAGCGGCTGCGCTGGTCTTGACAATGACTGCAGGCAGGGCGGTGTTTGTTTTGTTGCTCTTTTTCCCTCTTTGACACAATACTGGGTTGGAGCAGTCTCTGGGAAGGAAAGTGGAAATCAATGTGGCAGTGTTCGTTGAGTGTACCTGAGATGTACTGTGGCCTCTAGGCTCTCAATGATGCATCTACAGTGTCAATGCCATTGGCCCCCATAAGCGACTGTGCACTTACGGCTCTGATGTATTATTTATTCAACTAATGGATATTCACAGGGAGCCTTGGCACCATCCTTCTAGTAAGGTACATCTAAAAATTGCAGGTAGCAGTCTGGTGGGACCACAGTATGCACCTGTTAAGGAGTTAACAGAGATTCAAAAGGAGCAAAAAGAAGTTTAAAGGCTTCAGTCGGTTTAACAAGAAAACACCAGCTCACATAAAAGTTTGGCTGAGGTAACAGATCATAGAAGACCCAAAAAGAACAAAAAGAAGTGTCCTTTATGCACCTCTTAAGAACTCAGTCAGTCAATGTCTCCAAGGTCCTGGAGTAATCGGCATAAGGTAACCTTTTACAGAGTGTGGCTAAACAATCTTGGGACAGACTATCATTGTTATTTTTTTCTGGCCAATTTTATATCACTGCAGTTTAAGCCTGCCCTAAATTAGTCAAGTCAAGTCAAGTCAGTTTATTGTCATTTTAGCCATATACACAGTAGATTCAAGATTCAAAGTGTTTATTGTCATATGTACAGAAAAGTGGCATTTTCTCTGTGCAATGAAATTCTTTCTTT
>JBBJLS010000028.1:4814783-4825222 GCA_037577275.1 Bryconaethiops microstoma | reverse complement strand
ACACACACACACACACACAACACATATGGAGGCGTTTCTTATTTTTACACATCTCACACTGCAATAGTTCAGAAAAGAATAGACACCTGTGCATTTCTCTCTCTCTCTCTCTCTCTCACACACACACACACACACACACACACAACCGCAAACAGTACAGAAAAAAAGGGAAAAGTGGTCTCTTATTTTTTTCCATGGCTGTATACATTTGCCAAACTATCCCTTTAAAACTCTGCTACCTCTTGTCTCTCGGCACAGCTGGGAGGAGAACGTGTTCGTTTATGATTTGGTGAACAGCCGGGTGCCAGGGATTCCGACAGATATCTGGATTGGTCTGCATGACAGGAGACAGGTAAACCTTTCCTAAGCCTACATGGAAACAACTCCAGAACCTTCAACCAGGCAGCAGCATGACTGTGTTAGGAGATCAGAATCAGAAAACTTTCTTGATCTTGGTTACGATGAAACTGCTTACAGTTCGACTGCACAGACACAGAGATACACGAAGACCATATGAATACACATTCAAAATAAAGCAGAACTTTCCAGAAAGTTTTCTGCACTTAACACACTATGCTGTATACACAGAATGTAGTGGTCAGTGAGAGACATGGATACTATAGACAAACTATATAATAGAGGTGAGTGATACTATATATAAAGCTATATAATACTATAAAAGAGACAGATACTATAGATACTATAGGTAAGTAAAATTACTGCTGAAGTATTTTACTAGTAGCACAAATAGTGATTTGGCATTGTTCTCTATATTCCTTGATTGATACAATAGTAACATAAGTAGTGATATTACACGTAAGACTACGGCACATCATAAACTTTTGCACACAATAATAAAAACACTGCACGTCCGAATAGCAGCAGGTACCAGAAGTCTTGTAGACCAGACCGAAGTAAAGTCTTCATTTCGTCATGTTGTATAAGATAACTTCATAAAAAAAATGATAAAATCAATCATTTTAATGTCATTCTTAAATGAAAGAAATCTGACATATAAAAAATGTAATTCAGGATTTATGGTTCCCCATAAAATCCAGTAACGTCTCCCTAATGACGGGAGTGAAACAGATATCGTTGGCCTCTTGTAAAAAGGAAGAGTCCAGGCTGTAAAACCTCTCAGAGGAAACCCCATGAAACAGATTCTAGCTACGTTTAATCAGTTACCGGTGTGAGTGGAAAATAAACAAGCCGGGTTCGTGACGCGGCTTGGCGAGGCGCGGCGAGGGCCTGAGCAGCTCATTTACAGCTTACGGCATCGCCTGGACCTCAGTCTGCCTGCAGAACCAGCCGCGTCTCGCCTTAGTGAGCGCTCAGGTAAAACGAAACCCCTGTTAAGACCTGGGAGCTGCAATCACTCGCATTTAAGGCCTCCACCCACGGCCGAACGAGCCACATGCCCTCGAAGAACAAAAGAGGCAGGAAAATAGAAGTAATGGCTTTGTCAGTGTGGGGGCAGCTACCTGAAGGCAGTGTTGGGTAATGCCAAATTTCATATTATCTAGAGTGTAGAATCTGATTACAAAATCGAGTACCGGCGAAGCCAGAGTGGAATACTTTTGAAAATTGTCATTACAGAAAACCGGATTATGAAATCTCATTACAAAATCAAAACCTTCATTACAGAAAATCAAATGACGGCGTTTGATTACAAGATCAAGTACTTGCTAAATCAGAGTAGGATACGAACACAAAATCTGATCTGGTTACAGTTACTTTTTAAAGGATTCATATGTATTATATTCAGAACTGTGCAAACGTCTCCCGCAAATTGTTTAATTCCATTTTCTCAGCGTGCCATAAAGAGTCTTTCTTTGAGTAAATTTAACATTAGAATAAATGCAAACTAACAAGAAAGCAGTAAAAAGTATCAAGATTAGTTCTGTGTGTAACAGTAGTTGATACTGTGTGGGCTGGTGAGGAGAACACGGGTTCGGTTCCAGACTCCTCCTCGGTTCCTCCAGCCCTTGTTTGCATTGCGAAACTCCATCAGCAGCTCCTGATTCAATTTAATGAAGGACCGATCGAGTCAAACCAGTTTTCTGATGAAACTACAGTAATACTGGAATTCCACAAGAACTCACTGATATACTGAACATAACATCACTATTTACTGTAGAATGTTATTTGTATTTAATCTTTTTAGTGTAATTCAGTATACTTAGTAATGTTAGTGTGAAAAAACACCTACTGCTCATCTAGTTTTTCACAGGTGCCAAAGACTTTTGCACAGTACTGTATACATTACACAAAATATTATGTAGTATGTAGTTGTATTATCAGTAAACATTAATGAATCAGTCTACTGATTCTTAATTAGCTATGAATTATGAGGGATTGGATTGTGGGAGAAAGAAGCAATGGAGGGGATACTAGAGCATTTAGTTGGAACTTCGAGAAGGAGAAAGGAAGGACTGGTCAGAATGTAAGTGACTGGATGAAGAGAAAGAGTTTTAATTTGAAGGAGGTACAGGGAGACACAAGCTCAGATATAGTCCCAAAGCTCAACTCCTGCTGTATTTGCCATCATTCTGCTGAGCACCAGTTGCTCATTTACACTGCACTAAATTTTAGTTTTACTTACTGCAATGCTGCAAACTCAGAGTCTGAGCAGAAGAAGAAAAAAACTAGAGACTTCAGAGAAACATCTAAAGATCCTTGTCTCTACAGCATCTAAAGCTACTCCTGTTTGCTGCCGCTACTTGTCGGGGGTTGTTTGTTCCTTGTTTTAGACACTAATAGAGTTAACCTGACATTTGAACACGTCAAGAACATCCCCAGTCCATAGAAACTGATAAGCGACGTAAGTATGGAGGGCCTCTGCTCCGAGTGCTGCATGTTTCGTTCATCTTCTTCCTCCGTCACCTGTAATAGTGGAGATTTTATTCGAGTGAAGTGTCATTTAGTTTTAGTAGTTAGAGGAGCGCACCTTAACCCTCGATATCAACCTAAACATTAACCATCACAGAATTCAGAAAACACCAGGACTGTGTTATTTTTCAAGTAAAGCAAAAGTAAAGCGGCCCCTTAAAGTCACGCGTGAACACACCACAGCGCACAGTGTGAACAGTGTGAAATTCTTTCTCTGTATTTAACCCATTCACCAAGTGAAGCAGGGGCCTGCCACCAACGGGGGGCGCCGGGGAGCAGTGTGTGGGGACGGTACCTTGCTCAAGGGAACCTCAGTGATGACGCTAGCAGTGTTGGGATAGAAAGGCCATTAGTTTTAGAAAGGGCGTATTTTTTTTTAGTAAGTTCGTTTTTAGTAAGTTTGTGTCAAAATGCAAAGCTAAAGGCTAAACCTAAGTGTCACAGAACACGCACACAGCGCCTCTAGTGGCCAAAACGTCCAAATAAAATCCACAGGACATGTTTTAACACGTGTTTTAGCCTCGTGCGGATGAACACGTACCGAACAGGAGGCCATGTTGTCAGGCCTGCGTCAGATTCCCAGCCTGTCGTCGTGCCTGAGGAGGCTTTTTGGTTGGCAACTGAAAAGCTAAACAAACAGGAGCTCGCCAGAAACAAACAGAACACAATGCAGCACACGACTGGGCTGGGAGATGCTTTACAGATGGACTGGAGCAAAACCACATGCAGATTAATCAGACAAATTCTCCAAAGCTGAGATCAGCAGGACTGGTACAGTTTCACGGCCCTGAACGTAATGTAAAAGGGCACTACTTTTTTGGGCGGAAGGAACGTTTGATTTTTAAGCAGATTTGGTACAATTTTCAGGGCTTCTTCGCCTTACTTGACTTTTTCCCTGTACCGTAGAGCAGCTGTATAAAACAACAACATGCGTTGTGTGTTCCGACAAAAAACATCCCGGATGTGATTTGGTCGCAGGCCCGAGTTGAAGGTGTTACGTTCTGCTGATGGTATTTGTGAGAACACACTTCATCTCTTGCTCTATTGCTAAATTCCACTAAAGACAGTCAGGAAAGCTGTTTCGACCACAGCTCTACTGTGAGTAATGTATCTAGAACCAAATGAAACCTGCTCACACAATCTAGAACTGAATGAATCCTGCTTACACTACAGCTCTACCGTCAGTGATGTATCTAGAACTGAGTGAAACTTGCTTACACTACAGCTCTACAGTCAGTGATATATCTAGAACAGACTGAAGCTAGCTTACACTACAGCTCTACAGTCAATAATGTATCTAGAACTGAGTGAAACTTGCTTACTCTACAGCTCTACAGTCAGTGATGTATCTAGAACTGAGTGAAACTTGCTTACACTACAACTCTACAGCCAGTGATGTATCTAGAACTGAGTGAAACCTGCTTACACTATGGCTCTACAGTCAGTGATATATCTAGAACTGAGTGAAACTTGCATACACTATGGCGCTACAGTCAGTGATGTGTCTAGAACTGAGTGAAACCTGCTTACACTATGGCTCTACAGTCAGTGATGTATCTAGAACTGAGTGAAACCTGACTGAAAATACCCACTGCATACATATACAAACTTATATGTATATGTATTTTTTTTGTATAGTGTACTTTTTATAGTATACTGTTATATTGTGTAGTTTTTATAGGTTTTGCTGCTTCTAGATTCTTCTCTTGTTCTGTCCACTTTGCTCACAGAACAATGTGAACGTCCCACCAGTGGGTCTAATAAAGGGTTCTCTTATATTATCTTAAACTTGCTTACACTATGGCTCTAATTAAACTTGCTTATACTACAGTAATTAATGTATCTACAAGTGACTGAAACCTGTTTATACAACAGCCCTACAGTTAGCAACGTATCTAGAACTGGAGATACATCGCTAACTGTAGCAAGGAAAGCCTTTCATTGTTCACACCCTTTGCTTCTTTGATATGTGGAGGTTCTGCAATCGTTATAAAGGTTCACACACCTGAACCCATCACTGAAACTTTCTTCAGGGAACCCGAAGTTCTGTAGCATTGGGTCAGAGAACTCTTGTAGGCACCTTTGTGTTTAGGAGAGTAATCTACCCAGCCCTGTGTGCAGGAGGGCACTCTGGAGTGGACGGACGGGTCGCCGTATGAGTACAGCTACTGGGACGGGAACCAGCCGGATGACGGCATCCATCGCATCCCGGAGGAGGAGGACTGTGTGGAGATCTGGTACAGACAGAACAGTGGTGAGTCAAACATCTCCCTCCCAAACACACAGAACCAAACTGTCTCATTAGGAAACCGGGCAAAAGTCTTGACGGCACTGTGAAGACACTCGCTTTTGTCAAAGTTAGTGTCCTGACAGGAGCGTCTCTTCCTTTCTCCTCCTTACCTCCGACAGCGTTAAGGTCCTGGAATGACAACAGCTGTGACAAGGCCTTCCCGTTTGTCTGCAAGATCCCCACGCTGGATAACTAGCCTCCTGCCGGACGTTTGCTTGTTTTGTTTGCGTCTCTGTGTGACATCCTGCCGCCTCCCAGTCACAGCGAAGCAGTCCGGGTCTCCTCTCATCTCTGTCCCTGCGGATACTGGGATCTCTCCAGCTGCTCTTTCCCCTCCTCTCATCACACACTGCCAAGGTCCCCCCGTCCATCTGGGCCTCATTTCAGACCGGTGACTCATGACACACACACACACACACACACACACACACACACACAACAGACACACATATGCACACACACAACAGACACACATATGCACACACACCCTCTGCAACCTTGTTTTTGGAAACGCAGCATCGTTGCTTTATCCCGGAGCTGTTGGACAATTATCCACATTAATGCTGGTGTTGTTTTGCATGTTGTGAGGGATTACAGCAGTCAGTTCTCATTAAACAGGCCCCGCCACGCTACAGCAGGACCACTGGACACCCAGACCTGTTTCTTTCCTTCTGAAGACCCCACCCTTCACCAGCTGGCTGCTCCAACACTGGGGACTGAGGGGTCTGATTGTATTCAAATAGAGCATAACTGCTGAGGACCCCCCGCGTTTTATAAAACAACTGAAACCAGCCACTGATCGTGTGCCTTGTTTTCTGTTGACATTCCTGTTTCTACGGGAACAGTTTGGCCAAAAAACAGGTTTACAGCATTTTTCTCCCTTCTGTAGTCAGAGATTGTTGGGTTTTACCCTAGAGCTTGATGTGAAGGAGATGTGAAGGAATCTCATACAGACCCGTCGTAAAACTGTTACTTTACAGGAGAGGAAAAAAACATGAACTTCAACGTAACGGCTGATTTTATCCCAAGTAATTCTGGTCCATGTTCGAGCCTGAACATTAGAAGAAGCGCTTCTCCACAGACTGAGTCACGACTCGCAGAATTCTCCAGGGCTCCCTCCTCCGGGTCTGTCGTTCGGCGAGCAGTCGGTGTTTCCATTGATCAGGCGCTGACCTGGAAGGGTGGGCTGTCAAGGAACGGAGGGATTTAAGATCTCCGTTTTATCGCTGTGCTTCAAAAGACAAGAGGAAGCTTAACCTCAACCTGCCGGCTGACCTTTGGAAGTTTTCTCCCCAGCACAGAGGCGGCTCCAATTAGTGCCTGAAGGATTTCTGCAGCAGTTCAAGCAGATGCAGAGCTGACTCTCCTTCCAGAACAACTCAGGGCAACACTGTGAATAATGTATGAGCAGGAAATCAATCTGAGTCCTCAGAACTTACAGTGGGAGGGAGTGTGAAACAGGCCTTCTGGACCGCTCTTGGCTGTTTGCTTCACAATCCTGGGAACCTCCACGGGTTTGAGAACTGAAAGTTCCGCTCTAACGATCCTACAAGTCATTACCAAATTATATCTCAAGTTTATTACTTGGTATACAATGCAAGGTAACAAGGATACCTAAATCTTTCTGGCCGCTTCTGATTTCTTTCCAACCAAACTGGCCGATGGGCAACTTTTACTAGTTATTTCTATCACTCTGTAGCGCCGAAATCATGAAACCCACACAAACATTTCCGGCACTTTCTATGAGCCTAAGTGGTGATTAACATCATTATTTGCTCTTTAATATACACTGGAGCGTTCAAATACAGTGCCAGCGCACATCAGACCCAAATTTTAAGCCTGGCACTCGGATCGCTGTGGGTGGGCACTCGCTCAATCAAATCTAAATCTCTGCTGAAGAGGGGTCTGGGGTTTTCAACCACACAACCACAAATAATCATGTAGGCACTTGAGCGTCAATCACAGTCCGTTTATTTTTGCTTATCTCCAAGAAAAGTTGAGTAAGTTTTCAGGTCATTTTGCTCACAATTGTGAGACTTTTCACTGTTTTGTGTTTGTTCCAGTTTGGAGAAGTTAATGCCACTAAGCAGTTAATGCCTAAAGGCCGGAACAAATATTTAACCCAACACAGATAATGAATTAGACGATAAGAAACTGGCCAATGGTTTATTGCATGGCTCAATCCACCGGATTTCAATCTTGGATAATTCCTGTTTTGTCTGATTCTGTTTCTGTGCATTTCTAGTGGGTAACACTGCTATTCTTAAGGCTACTTTGTTTTATTAGTCACTGATGAGCCCACAGGCGTTTGCCATCATCTCTAACCGCTGGTTGCATGATGTGCATGCCTACAATTGGTGGAAACGTTAGGAAGATACTGAAATAGACCACACAAGCCAGACTTTGAAATTCTGACTTTTTTTGAGAGTTGGAAACAGGCCCAGCATGAGTTTAGGAAGAACTGAAAAGACAGCTAATCACCACTAATGATGTTTCTGATTGGAAAACACTTGTAATGATGACTTCATCTGTTGGAAACCCAGCTTGCGAAGGCAGCGTCCAGTTTCGGAACAATAGAGGAGGATAGTAGCCTGAAGGTTGCCATATCTTAAGCTGGCAAAACTTAATCATCTCTTCAGGAGGGCATTCCAGTGTTGTACTGAAACTGTGTACGTCAACAGCGGGTCCGGCTGAGAGCCTGACCTGGACCCTGAGCCGAGATGGCCCACAGAGGGGTTAAGCTGTTCTTCCAGCGCTGAGCTGAGCGGAGTAATTAAATGACTAATCACCAGGTGTACCGGCCCTCAGAGGGAACATTTGCACACAAACAAGCGCTGAATCATTATCATTACAGAGATTCAATTAGTGCATTCCGGGGTCCACATCATATTATGGTTGCAAAACACTGTGCACTGCGGCTTTAAAGCAATTTGAAAACCGCGTGACCCAGATAGGAGAACGTCGGCTTCTCTCCTGGCGTCAGCGCTCGTGTGCTGACAAAATACTCTCCGAAATCTTTTCATCTGTAAGGAAATTAGATTTGTTGATGCGCTGGCCTGACGAGCATGTACTGTTTAATAAGGAAACATTAACAAGTGACATGGAATCCCCAGCATCTCAGTCACTGCAGGGACACGATCAGCTCACAACTCATTCATCTGGAGTGAAAATCTGTGTGAGGAAAGTAATACTGAACGCCGCCCAAGTTACTCTGACAGTCGCGGAATTACTCTGGAGGAACACTTCTCGTCGTGTAATCTGAGGGTGTAACTCAGAGGGGAACCCTCAAGGCCACTGAGGTCCTTGGATAAGTCCTAATTATTTCCCAAGTTCATGTCTAATTTTTAGTTCACTGTTATTCAATAATGTTTGCATTCATATTCAATAATGTTTGCGTAAGTACTGCAGTACTACATCGACTTCAACATTTCGGTTGAAAACAATAACCCCAAATTGTCTAGATAGATAAACAAAGTCTCTGTCATTGGTCAGGTATTCAGACGCTAATTTAATTTGACTGACTAGTGTCAGATTAAAACATATCATAATTGTGATACATATATATATATATATATATATATATATATATATATATATATTTCACTAATGCATGTGTGCATGTGTGTGTGTGTGTGTATATGTATATATTTTTTCTGAGCGTCACATACAAGGCAAAACACATGTTGCTCCCACAGCAGTGCTATTGGAGGTGTTTCGTCTGTTTGTTTTCTGACCAAACTGAAGTCCGCTTGAATAAACGCTGGTTTATCTGTACACTTTACTAGCTGCGGATCGATAAAGTTGACTAATTCTGATCCTGATTCACTAACTTGAATGAATGTGAAAGAACGACAGAACCATCATCAGCTGCAGTAGTTTTCATAAATACACAAGTAACACAAACACTCAGTGACAGCAGTAATCACACATCAGCGCTTCTTTTGGACGGGTGTTTAAAGGGATAACTGCTCTTCGGTTACAGGAGGTCTGGTTTGCCAAGGATTAAAAAAAAAAAAAAAAAAAAAAAGAAGTGGAGGGCATTTATAACTCTCCACCTGGACGCCAGGTGTGTGCCTTCCTTCTCAGTTAACACCACACTTCATCTCACAGACACATACAAAGCAGCATTTCACATTGAGCAGCAATGGTTGACCCTTCTACCTTCGAGCAGCGGAGTCGGTTCTCCACCTCTCTGTATTGATTTCATTCGTCTTTCTCTCCTTCTGCCTGTCTGCAACACATACTGTATTTGTTCAAGTCGTATCATTCATTGTATACAGTTCAAATAATAAATATATACATATATATATATATATATATATTTGCAGAGATAAATATATATGCGTGTGTCTATATGTATAGGCATTGATTTATCTAAATAAATATCTTCACTGGCACATCTTTGTTATTTTCGTCTACCGTATTCATTTACACAGTCGTACATTGACAGAGATTTTCGCACAATCATACAAAGTGCCTCTAGACCCGGGACAATTCACTTACTAGGCCACACGAGAAAGCTCGAGGAGACGGACACGTACGGTAACGCTTGTGATTGCACTTTGACGTCTACACTACGTCGATCTTCCAACAAGACCAGTCTACATCCATCTACTAACAGGACAGACGGAGAGGAGGTAGGACAAGATACACACCACTGCAACACGTTGACTGGACTGATAGTGAACATTTAACCCCTAGAACACAAGTGTTACGGATCCGTACGAGAAGTTGGGAAGTACAACAAATGATTAATAGTTGTCATACGGTAAAACAGCTCCTTATATGGAAGTTCCCCCGCTTTGTGTTGGTGCTCGAGGTGTCAGACGTCATGCTGAGCTTTGTTTGGTGATCCTGCGTCACGTAGAACCGAAGTTGCTGTGATTCAGAAACATGTAATAATAATCAAAACGGCTACTGCAGTTTTAAAAGTGGCCTCACACACAAATGAGCAAAGATTTTTTTTCAGGTTTTAGAAACACATGAAAAAAACCCACAAGATCGTTGAACCTTCAGGATAGCCTCCGCCCACAAGTGGGAGGGGAAAACGCGCAGAGGGAGGGGCACCAGAGAGCGGCTGAGTGGCGGCGCGCCGAGAGAAATAGCAGCAAACGGCGAGAGTGTAGGAGAACAAACACCGGTTCTAGACTGTTTTACACTGGTTCTATTTACTGAAATCAGAGTTACTGATACACTCTGAGTTCTGAGGGTAAACACCGGTTCTAGACTGTTTTACACTGTTTATATTTACTGAAATCAG
>JBBJLS010000028.1:4795704-4808633 GCA_037577275.1 Bryconaethiops microstoma | reverse complement strand
TACACACACACACACACACACACACACACATCACTCTCTCGGTCCCTCCCCTCCTCTCTCCATCTCTCAGTGAACCGACATTATTGGTACGAGCCTGTAATCAGTTGGGTCAGTTCCTGCAGCACAGAGAAACAAATCTCCGGTACCTGGCTCTGGAGAGCATGTGTACACTGGCCAGTTCAGAGTTTTCTCATGAGGCAGTTAAAACACACATCGAGACTGTGATCAACGCTCTGAAGGTAAACACTACCCCCACACACACACTCGCACACACCCCTTCTGCCCGCCCCCACACTCGCACACACTCCTTCTGCACACTCACACACACCCCTTCCACACACCCCCACACTCATACACACCCTTTCCATACACCCACACTCATACACACCCAGACACACCCACAATCATACACACCCCTTCCACACCCACAATCATACACACCCCTTCCACACACACCCACAATCATACACATCCCTTCCACACACAACCACACTTATACACACCCCTTCCACCCACCCCCACACTCACACACACTGCTTCCACACACCCCTTCCGCCCACCCCCGTGCTCACACACACCCCTTCCACACACCACCACAATCGTACACACACCTTCTAACCACTCCCACACTCACACACACCCCTTCCACTCACCCCCACACACTGGAATCGGAGGTTCAGTGTCTTCAGGTCAACATTGGAGCTTCGGACATCGCAGGAAATTTTGTTTTGTGATTATATGTGCAGAATCAAAGCGAGGTGATGTCACAATGCTTACGCGCTCTACTCTCTCTCCTGTTTGTTCCCAAGGTGACTTGACCACAAAATACCAAATTTCCAATGAAATCATCCAATGAAAAAGTTGTATACAGGCACTCTACGTAGAGGTGTAACGCATGTGTCAGAGTTGGCTCAGTGCCAGTGAATTAACAAACCCTAAAAAAAAAAAGGAGACACATCATTATATTGCCCACCGCTGCTGTATTTGTATTTTTTTTTTTGCTGTGTTTATGTGCTGAACTGTGCCTCTACATTGTGTAAATCTGCTCTGCAGACTGAGCGGGACGTGAGTGTGAGGCAACGTGCCGTTGACCTGCTCTATGCCATGTGTGACCGCAGCAATGCCAAACAAATTGTTGCGGAGATGCTCAGTTACCTAGAAACAGCCGACTACTCCATCAGAGAGGAAATCGTAAGTGGTTTCTTGCTTTAGTTTCACTTTCCTGCCTCACTGTGTCATTGCAATATTAATCTTTATATTTATTTATGCTACACATTGTGTACATTGTATGTTCATAAGTTTATGGACTCCTTCTCCAGTTTTCCTTTGAAATTAAGAGGGATTAATGTGGGAGAGTTATCCCACTTCGCTGCAATTACAGCCTCTCCTCTTCTTCGAGGGCTAAATGTTGGAAAATTGCTGTGAGGGTTTGATTGCACGAGAGTATTAGGTCAGGTGCTGATATTGGAACATTATTATGAGTATCTGATTAGAAGAAGTAGTAGAAGAATCTTTATTTATCACATGCATAGTCATACAAGTACAACACACAGTGAAATGATTTCTCTGCATTTAACCCATTCACCACGTGAAGCAGTGGGCTGCCGCCAATGAGGCGCCCGGGAGCAGTGTGTGGGTACCTCAGCCGTGATACTAACAGTTGGGATTTGAACCCCAATCCTCTGATTACAGGGCCAACGCCCTAACCACTAGGCCATCCAGCTGCCCTGAGATCCTTATTGAGGTTAGATCCCGATACTGGAACATTTCTATGATAATTTGATTGCAGACCTGAGAGGATTAGTCATCCCATTCTATTGTTCAGTGCTTTTCTATTGTCCAGATACTTTTGGACAGATATTTTCCCAAATACACCGATTCTAGGTGAAGCTGACATTTATTTGTTTCATAATAAACTATTAAACTGAACTGCAGCTTTACAGAACTAGCAGCTCTGGTATTGTAACTCTGAAGCTGTTTAATGATGTAGCCACTGTTAAACATGTAAACATACTTACAAGCAGAATGGACACCAGCCTCCAGATTTAATCTGCAATTTTCATTGTGGTTATTTTCAGCAGCTTTCCATGTACATCAATAAACAGAACTGGTTTTGCTTCTGCAGGCAGCATCTTTGAGACCTTAACTAAATGAGGGTTCGTATTCAGACAATGGAGTTATTTATGCCGTTGTCTGTTTATACAGAGCTCTGCTTGAATTTTCTTTGTTCAGAGCAAAACTGATGTACAATGAAGATAAGATTATCGTCCTGACATGACCCGGTTGCCATCTATTGAGACACACAGCAGTTTCTTTGTCAGTGGCTGATAAAAGCAGAACGTTATGTCATGTCTAGTCAGGTTGTTTAGATCAATATCGTCAAGATCTTATAAGGAGAAATCATTTAGCATAAAAAACAGTTAGAGTCGGATGTCCTCATTTGGTTGCCTCATCAAATAATGGGGCCAAACCAGCTCTCCACGCATTTAGTGAATGGCTATTTCAGTGTTTTCCAAAATGTGGCCCCCTGGTGGATGGTGAAAGTACTGCTATTGGTAACAAAATGCATGTTTTTAGTTTTCGATTTTGTAATTAAATTTGAAATCAACATAAATTTCATCCATCCATTCATTTATTCTCTGAAATACTTATCCTTAACCCGACAGCAGAGGAATTTTTTTATAGTTTTACCCATTGGTGTGTTTTTTTTTTGCTTGTGTTCTGGAGTTCCACTCTAAGATTCAACAATCTGTTACTTTGTGATGTGACTTGTTTGCCCTGGTTGTGCAGCCTGACTTCAGAGCATCTAAACATCTCATCAGTGAGACAGTGTTTGCCTTGATGCTTGTGTCATTCATTTGACTCGTGACTTGTGACAGGACGATTGATTACTTTTGCTGTATGACAGAATGAGCTGTGGTTGCATTGCCATAGAAGTTATGAATAAATATTGGAGGAATGATAAATATTCATTAAAGGTCAACAGCAGCTCTGCAGGGTGGTTTGCTGCTGTTACTTTGATGCGTGCCAGGTAGTGCAGTAGTTATGCAAAATGTAAGGAGTGTGTGATTCTTGGTTGTGTATTTTGTGCTCTTGAGTGTTTTGCACAGCGCTCACTCCGTCCATCAGTTGGTGTGTCAACTGTTTGGACGCAGCCTGAGTTTAGTGTGATTTTGTTGCTGATAGACTGTCAGATGTGTAGATACTGTCAGAAGTGTAAATATAAAACTCTTGAGTGTAAAGAGTATGGCATATCGACTGTAAACCTGAATCTCTATTAACCTGCAGATTTGCTCAGCTGTTAGAAGTGTTAGAATGTTCAGTTTTGACCATTCCATAGAGTCACATCAGTGTGACTCTATGCTTAAATGGAAAGTAGCCAGATGACCCAACGAGGTGATGCTACATGCGTTTCCAGTCCAGTCTGATGTATAGGTTTTTGGACTGTGGGAGGAACCTGGAGCTCCTGGGGGAAACCCACACAGACACATGTAAATTACATTTCAAGTGGTCTAATTATTTCCAAATTTACCTCTGAATCACTGAGTTTATGTTATTAATTATGCCAAAAACCCATGCATTTATATGAGAAGAATTTTTTAAATGTATGATCATGCACCAGGAGGACCTGGGAGCTGTTGATAGAGCAGCACATTTGGTTTTTCGAGGAAAAATGTTTTTAACCCAAAGTGAAAACGTAAATTTACACTGTGGGGCTGGATCCCACCAGACATAAGGCAAAGGGATACCTTTACAGCCCCAAAAGTACAATTTAGTTAGATTTTCATTAAAAAGTTGAGCAAGCCATCTAGCATTAACCTTCTAGTTTCTTTGGATGCTGTTACTTTATTTAAACATTTGGTATAATTGATGCCATACTGCAGCCACCAATGGTGGTGATAATAATATAAGCAATGAACCTACACCATATATTTATGCCATTAATGTAATCCCAGTAGGTAATTAACTAAACAAATTGCAATTAAACATGCTGGTAGGCAAGTGGTTTTAATGTTTTGACTGATTGGTATATTTGTGTTATTGATCATAAACTACTGGTACTTTTTCATGACTCATCTGCTTCTTCTGCAGGTCCTGAAGGTAGCCATCCTGGCAGAGAAGTACGCAGTGGACTACACCTGGTACGTGGACACCATTCTGAACCTGATCCGCATTGCTGGAGACTATGTGAGCGAGGAGGTCTGGTACAGAGTCATCCAGATCGTCATCAACCGGGATGACGTGCAGGGTTATGCTGCCAAAACTGTGTTTGAGGTATGACTTAGACTCCAACCATCCAACCCTGGACAACATTTCCAGCAGAAATTAATGTGGATTCAATTGCTTCTGTTTAGTTTTTGCTGATATTAGATCTACCTTATTTAATGTGACAAATGGGAAAAAAAAACAATAAAAATCTTTCTCTCACCAAAATCCAAGATTTGATAATTAATTGCTCCAATAAGAGTGTGTGCAGTAATTATAATTTATTTGTAGCCATAATATAAAGGAGCAGAGCATCAACATGACACTTTCGGGTTTAAGAAAATATCTGATATTTATGTCAAAACCAGTTCTGATGCTTAAACATACAAGTGCCTCAAGATACGAGGAGCCTAGATAAAGGTGTTCCAACCACTCAACTTTCAGTACCGCCAGTATACTGAGCGCCGTCTGATCATTTGGAATCATATGCACCTGTTTCTTCACTGGTTCAGGCCTTAAGGTAGATGTGCTTTGTTGTGCTTGAATGATTCATACGTAGGTCACCGTGTGGCTTAACAAACAAAAAACATTCCTCTGAAACTGGTCAGGTTCAGGAACTGGACTGAAAATGAGTCTTTGAAAGTTCTTCAGGAAGCCTGGAGAACTGTTCCTCAAGACTACATTAAAAATACAGGAAAGTCTGGATCTTTGAAAGCGAAATGAAGGGTGCACCAGTCAGCGGCAGATTTAGCCACTCGTTCAGTTAATCTTTTTTCCTACTATAATAAACCTGATTGAGCTCTTCAGCTCGTCGCTGACTGAGCAGGTCTGTAATGAGTGTCTGAGATGATCCATTCAGCTCATATATCACCTTATTAGAAAAGTGCAAGACACAACAGTACAATCCGGACTGTTGAGCGCATGCATGTTTTATGCGTCATCTCTTTTTTGCTTGCCGTCCTTTAAGCAATGCTGCATAATTTATTATCGGCTTTGCTAATCTATTTCTCCTCGATCTATCCATCCTCTCTGCAGGCCCTGCAGGCTCCTGCCTGTCATGAAAATTTGGTTAAAGTTGGAGGTTACATCCTGGGGGAGTTCGGAAACCTTATTGCAGGAGACCCACGCTCCAGGTACTTAAATAATTCTTAAATGCGTACTCAGCTTTCCCTATTGAGATTTAGCTGCTTTTAATGACTTATTAGGGTTTATCTGAGTGCCTTGGGTTTTACAGTGCATACATATATAAAACCATATATAAACACACAGATGAATATAGTGCACTGAAACTTGAGAGGCATTTATGATTCCCTGTTTTCCTGATTATGTATTTTATGCAAAAAATAGCTTAGAAGTGCTTATACTTGTTCATATTAACTTCACATACAAGGCAGGGATGTGTTTAAAAAAAAAAAAGTTTTCTCTCTCTCCCTCTCTCCCTCTTCCTCTCTCCCCCTCTCTCCCTCTTCCTCTCTCCCTCAGCCCTCTTATTCAGTTTAATCTGCTCCATTCTAAGTTCCACCTGTGTTCAGTTCCCACTCGGGCGCTGCTCCTCTCTGCGTACGTAAAGTTCATCAACCTGTTTCCTGAAGTTAAAGGCACCATTCAGGAGGTTCTGCGCTCGGACAGTCAGCTGAGGAATGCGGATGTCGAGCTGCAGCAGCGCGCTGTCGAGTACTTGCGCCTGAGTTGCATCGCCAGCACCGACATACTGGTAGTGTTAGGAGAACCGTTCTTTGATGCAGAACACATAATTTTTAACACTGTTGAATATATTACTTATCAAATCATCAGATTATTAAGCAATCAGGATCAAATTGTATTCTGATTCTGAAGTGCTGCCATTTACTTTGATGATTAATGTGCTAATAATTCAATTTGTCCCCATATTCACCCACAAACTTACACATGGGCTTCTCAACACCTTTTTAAAAAAAATTAATTTAATTTATTTTAATCACACAAATGTTCTTGTGATGGCTGAAGCCTACACTGTTGATCCGGAGACACGGGACCTCGGAATAAGCACATATGGTTGTATAAAACAACATTTTATTTTTGTTATAAAAACTGTGTGCCCGTTATTTTGTCAGTTAATTGACTAATCAGTTAGTCTAGTAAAAACCATCATGTAAACAGTTTCTCAGGTTAGAGACACTTTTGCCCATTATGCTCATAACTGTTTGCATCACAAAAGCTATACTATCATGCAAATTCAGGCTGTGTGTGTTCTGTTCTCGAAGGCTACAGTGCTGGAGGAGATGCCCCCTTTCCCCGAGCGAGAATCTTCCATCTTGGCAAAGCTGAAGAAAAAGAAAGGTTCTGGAGCTATTTCTGATATAGAAGACAATCGCAAAGAACGCAACACCAATGCCAACACCAACGTCAATGGCAACAGTGATCACACTTCCGTCAGTATGCATGCCAAGGTTGGTTTAGGCACTGTATTTCTGCATTCGTGTAATTTCTGTCCTGATGTTCTCATTCCTGGAAACCTAAGAGAGGTTGTGCGGTTCAGATGTTTCCAGCTGAAGCCCTTGTGATTTCCAGACGTTGCTAGAAGTAGATTTTGTCCTGAGACACAATACATTAGAAACAGTTTCAGTGTAGAGTTTAATTAAATGTGAGCCATCAGTTCTGTAACCAAGGCTGAGCTTGACCAATTAGATTTTCTAGACTAATTTAAAAGTGTGATTAAAAATATTGCTTGAGCAAAACAGACTCCAATAACAGTAGTTAAACAAGTTTTGTTAGGGAGATTTCTTTATAGTGGTGGATAATGGAACCAGGCATCTCCAACAGGCAGGTGGTTCCGTTCACCACCACTGTGAACAATTCGGAATCTCTAGAAACTGTTTTTACCCTCTTAATTTTGAAAACGTGGGTGGACTAAACATATTTTTATTAAATGTTTAGTCTATCAATGTATTGATAATCTACACACCTTTACATCTTCCATTTCTTCCCTTTTCATTTCTTTCTTTTCTGTTCTTCAGCCCTCTCTCCCTGTTTATGATCTGTTGGCTGCGGCTCCGCCCCCAACCGACAGGCCACGCCCAGTTCCTTCCTCCTCCATTCTGCACATGCCCCTCTCCGCTTTATCACCACAGGCGTGTACAGTTCCCACCGCCATGCCCCCCACCCCCTTCTACCAGGTCCCCCTGAGAGTGTGCGTGCGTGCGTGCATACGTGCGTTTGTGTTTTCTAGTGTGTGGCATGGCTGACTGCTCCCTAGAGCCTGTAATTTTCTAGTTGTATTGCTTGGAACCCCTCACTTGTTCTTCAGTAAATAGAATATGACCAGCACGGAACAATAATAAGCATGCCGTGAAAGTTTTAATTGTCCTTTATGTGCATATTTAAAATAGAGTGTGTACAAATGAAAAGGTGTTTTTATTGCTACATTGCAGGATCAACAACTCTGCCTCTCAGAAAATTATATGTTGAAAATTAAATGAGAATTTGGAAGAAACTGGTCTGAGAACATAGTACAACAAATAGCTAGCTGCACTTAATATAAAAATGATATATATGGAGTACTGTGGAATACGCAAAATATGTTGGTTTTGTAACATCACAAAAACTATGATTTGAAAATGGGACTTTTCTAGCTTTTTTCCATATATGGACTGTATGGATGGAGGCAATGAACGTACCGTTTAAAACAGTATTTACAGAACTTAAGCCTTTTTAAATCCAGAAAAGTGAAAATTGTCATCCTGATATTTTGTCAATATTGTGCAGCCCTACTTTGAGGGGGAAAACGCAGAAATGCAGCCTGCAGGGCTCCTTTAGATCAGTGCTGTGGTGCACAGAGGACGTCTTCAGTGGGATAAACACTGTAATTAGAAGTGATTTAGTTCTTCATATGATTATTGATATCATACTACGTTAAACATATTATTCCCCAATGATATCTATGCAACCATGCAGTCATATGCAAATGACATGTTTTGACGATTGACGATTTTCTAGAACTTCTACAGAGAGAACACAATGTCATTTCTTTCCAGATTTTGTGGTGCAGTTTCTCTTTTCAGAATATTACGAAAAAAAAATAAAACAAACATTTTAAGACATGCCACATTTCATGTTTAATTTTTTGTCAGGTTCAATAAATGAACAGTAATTGTGTATTTAAAATGGTCTTAAGTGTGCCTCTACACTCATTTGGACTTGAAAAATTAACAAGACATAATGTTTTTTTTGTGATTGTTCATAGCCAGTTTATCAGCTTGCATGTACAGTAGTAAACAAATTTATTTATACCTCTGGCAAATTTTGACTTAGTTACTTTTATTCAACAAGCAAGTTTCTTCTTGACTGGAAATGACACAGGCGTCTCCCAGAAGATAATAAGACGATGTACAAGAGGCCTCATTGTGGAAAGGAATATTTCTCATTTTATTTACATTTGAACAAAACGTAGCATGTCCAACATTAGTCATACCTTCTGCAAACTGTCACAGTTTTTTGGGAAAATACCAGTGGAGACACGCAAGAAGCTCGTCAGCAATTATAGGAAGCGTTTGATTGCTGTAACATCCAAAATGAAAAATGCTTTTCTATTAATTATTGAGAAGAGTATGAACAATATTTGACATGCCACTTTTTGTTCAAATGTAAATAAAAGCTGAGAAATATTTGCCTCTTGTACTCTTGATGCCTCTTGTACATCGTCTTATTATCTTCTGGGAGACGCCTATGTCATTTCCAGTCAAGAAGAAACTTGTTTGTAACTGAGCCAAAATTACTAAGTCAAAATTTGCCAGGGGTGTGAATAATTTTGTTTATGACTATATATATGTATATATATATATATATATGTGTGTGTGTGTGTGTGTGTGTGTAAATATATGTGTGTGTGTGATGTTTTAAAGTAATGAAGGTTACCTGAGAGCTGGGCACCAGGGCCTTCCACCAGTGTCCCCCCTTCACCAGATCCACCTCACTTAGAGGCAGCACCACCTTCCCGATGACGCAGTGGCGCGAGAATTTGTCGAAGTCGACGATGGAGAGCAGCAGGGTCCTGCGCTGGGTCTCCAGAAAGGGCAGATCGAAGGTGAAGCGCTCCTCGAACACGGGGTTCTGGGTCTTGCGCTTGACGCCAGTCTGCCTCGAGTTCTTGTGGTCGGGCAGCAGGCTCATCTTGACGTAGGGGTTGGAGTGGGCCATGTCCTGCCTGGTGCCGTCGCAGGTGAGCGGGGGGGGCAGGTCACGTGCCTCGATGACGCGTACGCTCAGGTGGGCGTTGATGAGGTCGTACTGGGTGCTGAAGTGCAGCATGCCCAGCTGGTAGCGCAGCAGGATCTCCTCGTCCGTCAGAGAGTCCACGTCATCCCCGCCAGAGTCCACCGAGTACAGCCGCGGCTCCAGCTTGCGAAAGTAGTCGTCAGGTGGTGTCTGGGGCTTCCGCAGGGGCTGAACCACCTCTTTCCTGGGACCCATGGCCCAGAATTCAATAGGCTTCATGTCCACCAGTGGGGAACTGGGCCGCCGGGCATCCAGAGCTGAGAGAACAGAGATATAGAAAAGATATTTTCTGAATGCACATAAATGTCTAGTTCCTGGTTAACCAAGTATCATCCTACATCACTCTATACTTGATATACTTCTAATATTGCAGTCTGCACTTTGCCTTCCCTTTACTGTCACAGTAGGCACACTTATGTCCTGTTATTTGATAATCTTACAATTTACACTCACTCAGTGCGGTTCTATGTTGCCAACTGTCTCCTGTACAATAATACATTTATGGTGCAATATTATATTAGTCATTCTGGAAGGTTTATATGCCTTTCCCACTTTATTGTTACACTGCTGTGTTGTCTATTTATTGTATACCTCTAAATTCCAAAATACGTTATATCACACATTAAAAAACAGGCCGGAAGGAATTCATTTGACATTAATAACTCTCAGGAATAAGAAGAGCAGGGTGTGATGATGTGATATTAATTACTTCTGCTTTTTAACACCCTGAAAGAAGAAATCCTTGCCTACATAATGAAAATCAAACTGAATTTGAATGGAAATGTAATTCATTATGTAAGTAACGGAATAATCACTTGCGTAATTTGTTACATTTACATAGCATAACAAAAGGATCATAACTCATATAACTAATTACATAATTAGGCTGTGTTCGTACTACAGGACCAATCGGATTCGGTTTTGCAAGACTGTGTTACAGTTTCGTACCCCAGACCGTCAGAACTCTAAATGCACACAAATGTGTAGTTCCTGCATAACCACGTATCACTCCCGTGAACTTTATACTTTACTCACTTCATACTTTAAATGCCTCTGATATTATACTCTGGACCTTCAATAGCACCTAGACTTTACCTTCCGTTTACTGACACAACAGGCACACGTCCATGTCCTGTTATATCTGTCCTGTATATTTATATACATACGTAAGTAAAAATATATGCATATAGAAATATCTCTTAAAAATGCAGAAAATGGAACAAATCAATTTAACTACCACAATAAGGAACTAAAATTGATTACAGACTTCTCATAAGCGTTCCAATGGCCAAAGATGACTGCAAGCCGGTCATTTAACATTTACGGCATTTATCAGACACTTTCATCCAAAGCGACTTCCATTCCCTAACTACAGGGGGCAGTCTTGCTGTAGCAACTCAGAGTTAAGGGTCTTGGGGTTAAGTCACAAACTGGTAAGGTGTACAGAGCAGTGCTGGACTTACAGGAGAGCTGGCGGGCGAGGCTGAAGGTGGAGCGGGAGTTTTCGGAGCTGGAGCGTCGGCGGCTGGGACTGGTGCCGCTGTTGCTGCTGCTGCTGCTGTTGTGGGCTGGCGGCGCATGTCCACGGCCCACGAAGTGAGAGTGAGAGTTTGATTCTTTCTCATCGTTACAGTCATTGATGCTGAGAGAGAGAGAGAGAGAGAGAGAGAGATTAAGTGCAAGTGTGATGTAATGGAGAGCCAGTGGTGCAGTGGTGTTCAGTCACAGCTTCATTCTTGATATGCATTTCTTCTTAGATGACGCTTGAAGACACACTAGGGAGAGCTTTTCTGAAATATTACAAAGCTCTGCACTGTTAAATCCGAATTTCTTCCAGTGACAGCAAGCAGTGATGCCTCACAATAAGAAGGTCTTCGGTTTGATTCCTGGTGGCTTAGGGTGGAGTTTATGTTCTCCCTCTGTCTGCAGGAGCTCCGGGTTCCTCCCACAGTCCAAAGATATAAATATCAGGTGGACTGGAGATGCTAAATCACACCTAGGTGAGTTTGTGCATCTCCAATTCACCCGACATGCATGTCTTTGGACTGTGGGAGGAAACCAGAGCTCCCAGTGCAATCCCACACAGAGAGGTATTGCTACACCATTGACACTGATATGTAATTTTTAAGATATTACTTCATGTACAAATGCTTCATTCAGTGGCCAAAATGCACATCAACTGGTGTTGGAAAGCAAGAAAACAAAACTGCTTGTGTTTGAATTGGCCCAGCAGCAGGCCTAACAATCTCCTGGCTCACATACTGGAACCTCAAGCAAACAACAAAACCAGTCCCAGTGACTTCATGTGGAGAGACGCTGCCCACATAATAATGTCAATGAAGCAATCTGCGAACTAAAAAAAAAGCAAAACACACACAATGACAATCCTTGCAGTGACTCTGTCCATCAAAATGAACATAAAACCAACAAGAAGGCGTCTTATTTTCTAATAATTACTTTCATCAATCAGAAGTCTTCTTTAGAAGCACTTGGACTAAGAGCTTAACCATTAAACTACTTATTAATGTCAAGATTTCCTGTTATTATGATAAATTAAAGCAAGTAAAGTTTATTTATACAGCAAAAGTCATCCAGTGTGTAAAATAAAATAAAATGAAATAATAGAAATCAAAGAATACATAAAACATCAATAAAAGGAGACTGAAAGTGCAATAGAAGTGCCAATATTTACAGAAGGCAGTGTGGTTTTAGCATTTTAGCATTTTAAAGAGAAATAATACAGTAATAAGTTCTGTAGTTAGGAGTGTGGGCCTCCATACAGACACAAAACCAAAACCAGAATGTCTTATTTCCCAGTAGTGGAGAAGGACTTTCACTGGGCAGAAAAATGCTTTCCATGAGTTGGTGAAAAGCTGCTGAAGTGAATGTGATTACTGGCGCCTGACCGCGGGACAGCGCGTAAACTCTGGGCTTATTATCGCTGCCCAGTTGTTGAGTAACAGCTGTTGAGACACATTCCTTTAATTTTTTGTTGTTGTTGTTTTCCAATGTTGGAATATGTTGCTTTCTAATTCTGAGCTATCCCTTAGGGATCATCAAGGACCCTTTGTGTCCATGACTACAGCTCGCAGGGAGATAGTTGTCACGGCAACAGAGCAATCTAAAACACATGGCCTTTGGAGGCGGGGGGTGTAGGAGAGCTGCCGGACTGGACGCTCTGCAGGACGGAGGGTTACAGCGCTGCCACCAGAATCGCTGGAGGATCTACAGAGTACCAGAAAGCATCTTTCAGACTGAAACGAATGGTGTTCACTTCTTTTAATGAATACTAATTATAACTGGTTTCAGTATATAATACGAAGTACAGCCATGGAAAAAAAATAAGAGACCACTTTTCCCTTTTTTCTGTTCACTGTTTGTACAGATTGCGGCTGTGTCTGTGTGTGTCTGTGTCTGTGTGTGTGTGTGTGTGTGTGTGTGTGTGTGTGTGTGTGTGTGTGTGTGTGTGT